>JANHAO010017991.1:0-13771 GCA_026873985.1 Saraca asoca
AAAAATGAAGGAAAATGTGCTAACCTAATGCTACCAGAAACTAAGCTAAAAATTGAACTAAAAGCTTCTTGCAAAATGGCTTTGCTTGGGTAAAAAGAGAAGCTAGTTGCATGTAGGTGGATAGACAATGATGTCTGACTGGTGTAGTCTACTACTACCATTGCGTGTGGTGCTTAATGCAGACTACTTTCTCTTTCTTTTCTACTAACTTATGGGTCTCCAGTTGGCTAAGTGTTTGCTGGATCAAAGGATGTGCAATTGGGCTCAAGATCCATGCCAATTGGGGCCTTGAAAGTCTAATTTTGTAGAGCCTATTTTTATAGCATTTCTGCCCCTAATTCATGCCTATATTGACATTTGTAGCTCTGAAAGTCTTCATAAGAATTGTGGCTTTATGTCTCAGCTTCCATTTGGGCTTTGATTCACCTCATTTGTACCACTATAGATCAAGTTATTGTTTGTTGAATGCATGAAGGTCCGGCTGCCAGGGACAGGACTGAGACGGTATTCTGATTCTGATTTGAGCTCCAATTTTGGATGACCAATTGTGAAATTCAACTTTTGTAGTCTGCATGAAATTTGTAGATCTCTCTCTTATGTTTCCTTCAAGATAAGAATCACATCAATTGGATAAGTGTAGCTCAAGTTATGGCTAGATTACAGAAACTACTCAGGATGGCCAAATTATGCAGAATTTTTCAAATGATGCCAATTGACACTAAATCATAAATACACACTAACAAAGTTGGAGTAAGTCATTTTTGAACCTTAAAATTCTAAGTAAGAGGACAAATAAATGTGTCAAATATTTTGTTATCATGGAAGCATCAACATATCCTTATTTATGTGTCGTGCTCCCAGGCGCACTGACATAAACTCAGTATACTTATCTAGTAATGGCAGTTGGAGACCTCTATCATGCACCTAAATCCTAGACCATGCTTTGATACCAATTTTGTCACGCCCTAACCCATGGAATGTGATTGGCATAGGAGGTCACTGGTAAAAACCCTCCTACAAGCCTGATAATGCAATTTTAATACTAAATATTCATAATTTTTTTTTTATAAATGCATATTTAAACATTTATATCACAATTCTACTGAAAATCTGACAGACTTTCCCCTATTTTTTGAACATCCAGCATAATGTCAACATACACAAAAAAGAGCTACATGCCCAAAGCATCCTGTACACAACATAACAAAAGAATGCAGTGGCTCAAACTAAACAAACCTTGTCCTACTGGGTATCCAGTCATCATACACATGAAAAATGCATCCTACCAACTGCCACAATCTCCACCATGTGTATGCCTATGTACTCCGCAGAAGTGACCTACTCGCTCAGGGAGCAGATCCAATATCCTTGTGTGGTAAGGGAACAGTAGGAGAATCCTGGGGCTCTACAAAACATGAAAAAAAAGAAAGGGGTGAGTTCTTTAGAAACTCAGTGAGCAAATAATCCCATGATCACTTAAAATCTGGTTTAAAAATCTAGGCTCAAAAGTATATATGAAAATATAAAATATAACCATGAGGATTTGCTTACCCATTCTACAAACATAATTTCAATATACATTTGAAACTACAATGCAACAAAAGACTAAGTAATTGAAATCATGATAACAAGTATCAAATCAGATTGCTGTGGATAATACATTCAACTGGATTTTCAAAGAATAAACTTAAAATGGTAACCAAATCATAATACCTGTTATAAGCCATACAACACATCTGCCAGATGCTTATGAACGTATATCTCCTTACATCTCTCCACCCTTATTGCTTCCCATTGGCTAATTTTATACTCACAAGTGTACTTGAGGGTTACCAAATAAATTTCTCAATGGATCTAGTGTATTAACTCAACATTTTAATAATATCTTGAAGCATAAAATTCACTATTCAAGTAGCATTAAAGCATACATAAATTTACAAATGCATTTCCATATCCATTTATCATAAAAAAATAGTATCATCAATTTCAATAACATAAATCAAAATGAAATTGCAAAATTTTAACTTAGCAAACCATTTCCTACACGCATGAAATATAAGGAGTATACTTTCGAAATTAGTTCAACATATAAAAAAATCTCATTATTTAGAAGAATTTATAACATTTCATACAATGAATCTATTTTATGATTACACATGGGATTTTTAAGGGAGGATGATTGTTCACTCATCTCAACATTCCTTAAAGCTTAATTCAGCTAACTTGGAAAAATGGAGTTATTTAGCCTACTTGGAAAATTTAGTCGGAGCTTCAAAATTTTGGATGTAAATGAGCTCAATACTTTAATAACAATATCTTTGAAACAAAACAACCACAAAACCACAACTTTCTTTAGAAATTTCACAATAGGGTTTCAACTTGATAACTTAAAATCTAGCTATAGGATTGCTATAAAATAAATCTTTTATTTTAAGATTACTCACCACCCTTCAAAGTGTCGGTGGCAAGCTTGCTGCCAACGGAAGCTTTGTCGGCCAGTTGATAGAAGGACTAGCTAAACAGTGTAGAAACAAAGGACAAGAAGCTACTGCCACTACCGGAGTTAATCTAAAGGAAAGGAAGAGCTACCAGAGAGATGAACAAACAACACACAACTTGCTGGACGAAGGGAAAGCCGACCAGCCGAACATGGCAGCAACAACCGGGCAGAAGCTTTAGGTCAAAGAAGATATTCACGCAAGGAGAAAGGCTTGTGCTGGAAGGCTTCGAAAATGGCACCGAAAAAGGAAGAGACATCAAAAAAATTGTTAGAACCTCATCAGAGAAGAGGAACATTGACGATGAGTAAGAAGAGTGCTGGAGTGTAAAGAAACTTCAGGAGAGCTTGAAAGTGAAGAGAGAGAAAGGTTGATTGAGATATTATATAGCATAAGGCAAAAGGGAAAATTTACATTTTAACTTAGCAAAAACTTCAACGAAGTCCTCCTGCACAAAGGAATAATTTCATTTCAGCCCCAATGAGATTGTAAATCTTCACTTTAGTCCATAGGAAAAATATATTTTATTCTATTTTTCTTATTTCCATTTATTAAGGTATTACACCCAATGAACAATTTCAAGAGGTAACCATCACCATAAACATAATCACTATCATAAGCCATCCAACACGTCTATCAGATGCTCATGAACAAATTTATACATCTTCTTACATTTCCTCTCTTATCCACTCCTACCCGGGAAGTTTACATATTCCTAAGTGCACTTGAGGGTTACCATCCAATTTTTCAATGGATCCAGTATCTTAATCATATTCAAAACATATCACATAGCATAAAGATCTTTATACAAGTAAGCAACATTTATCAAAATATATAGAAATCTGCTAATGCATTTTCATATCCATTTATCATGGAGAAAAATAGAGTCATCAATTTCAATAACACAAATCAAGATGAAAATGCATAATTTTATCATGGCAAACCATGTTCACATACATATGCAATATACGAATAAATTTTTAAAATCACACAACATAAAAGGAAATCCCATTATTTCAAAGGAAATTATAATATTTCATATATTAAGAAAATTATTTCAAATGGGATTTACTAAGAGAGGGGGAATTATCTACTCACCTTAAACACTCCTTAGAAGCTAATTCAGCTAACTTAGAGAATTGAATCACTTAACCTAATTGGATATAATCCATGTTAAAATTAGTACTTAAGCTTAAATCTAAAATTTTCTAGCTAAGCACACCATCAATAAACTTCAACATCACTAAAACTTTCAGATCAATTTTTCAAAATTACCTACTTAGGAATATTAGCTGGAACTCCAAATTTGTTGGTGTTGGTGTGCTTAATGCTTTAGTAGAAGCTTCACTAAAGCAAGACAATGCAAAAACAACAGGAAATTTTTAGCTTTTCTCAGTTTAGCATAATGAGGATTTTAGATAAACCATCTTGAAAACTTATTGTAAAGTTACTATAAAATAAATCTTTTATTGTAGGATTACTCACCATCATCCAATGTGCAGGGGGGAGCTCGTTGTCGGCCAGATCGTTATTGGTGTACCCGTGGCAGTTGCTGGCCAAACTGCACCACTAAGGAAAGAGGAAGAAATGCTAAGCTACAACCGAGCTATCTGGTGAAAGAAGGGAGCCAGAGAAAGGAAAAGGAAGGTTGATGATGGCTGGAGCTTGCCAGATTGAAGAAGAAATGAAGCCAGTGAACTATCGTACAACAGGGATACTAGAGAAGAAAGTCGTGCTCACACACACAAGGAAGAAAAAGATTGGTGCTAGAGAAAGAGAGAAAACACCGGCTGGCTCATTAAATGAAAAGAAAGCTTGTTGGATAAAGGTTGGCTGAAGAAGAAGTTGACAACGGAAGAAGAACGCCAAGATATAGAGGAAATTTTGGGAAGCTACATGTGTAAGAAGAGAAAAGCCAACTAAGGAGATTTTTATAACATAAGGCAAAATGGAAAAATTTATGTTTTGACCCTATTGACTTAACAATAATCTCAACAAGGTCATCCTGCAAAAGGGAAAATTTTTATTTCAGCCCCAACGAAATCGCAAAATCTTTACTTTAGGCCATAGGAAAATATATTTTATTTTTATTTTCTTATTTTATTTATTGAGGTGTTGCAAGGTTTAAACCATTTTTCAAATTTATAGCTCTTCAATTGTCAAAATTTTTATTAATTTATTAATTAAATTTTTATTTGATTATACTTCAAAGAACATTATATAATATATAGTTAAATAATTTTTTTATTAATTTATCAATTGAATTTTTAATTAAATTATTCATGTACAACTAATGTACTGATATAATAATATTACAATTAATTTTTTATTTTCCAAGACTATAGAATTGTAAAATTCTCTAATGATAATTAATTTTTTCCATTTTACCAAAACAACGAGAATAGTCAATATAATTCAAAATAAATTCGATACGTTTGACGTAGGTATAAGAAGGGTCATAGGTTAGACATCGGTTGTTTAGGAACCGAAGTAGATGGACAAAATAAATCAAAAAACATAGGAGTTGTAAATTAGACATCATTTTATATTAGGAATCGACATAGATATGTGATATTACATGTTGATTCCAACATAAATAATTGACGTCTAAAGTCTTTTCGTATTATAAAAGGTCAATGCATCCTCTGAACTCTCATTCTACTCTAGCTTGCTCCCTATGTGTCCTTTTTTTCTTTTTCTGTTGTTGCTTAGTATCATTTTGCTCAAGCTTACTTTAAAGGTTTATAGTTTATTTTTCCTTTTTGATTTTTTTTGTTTAGTTCGTGTATAAATAATTAACTTCTTTTCTTTTTTCCTTTTAAGTAGGGCATATGCATGCATTCTTTAAATAAGAGGATGATGGGTGTACTTGATGTGTATGTATTGTCTTGTAGACCACCTTTGATGTATGTATTGTGTTTTGTTGCAAGCAATCCTAGCAGCTTCAATAATTTAATGTTGTTTTAATGCAGGTAACCTAGTAGCTTGATTCGACAATGATGTTTTTGTTGCAAGTAATGACATTACATCTCCAACAATAATGTTGTTGTTGCAAGCAATGGTTTATCACAACTGCAACAATGATGTTTTTATTTCAAGCAATGGTATAACACAAACAATAATGTTGTTTTATTGCATGCAATTCTAGCAGCTTCTAGAGTTGGACTTTTCATTCAACATTTTCCTTCTATGTTGTCCTAATACTCTTTTTGATGCTTTTGTAAAAAAGTAATATTAAGCAGGTTTTTATAATTTATTAAAAAAATAATAGAAACAATGTCAGTTTTTTAATACAAACTGACATCTTAACATAATCCAAAGAATTATAGCTAACATTAGGTTTTTTATAGCTAACATTAGGTTTTTATGTATATATGTGCGGTGGTATTTTTGTAAATATGAGAAAAATTATAATGTCAATTTCTATTAAACAATCAATGTTTGAACTCAATTTCATGTTTGACGTTGGTTTTTGTTAAGGAACCAACGTACTTTTGGAATTATTTAATTAGTATCATTTAGATTTAAACCATTTTTAAAATCTATGGCACCTCAACTATTAATTTTTTTAATTAATTTATCAATTAAAGTCTTGTTTGGTTATACTTCAATGAACTTTTTATAATACATAAAATATTTTTTTATTAATTTATCAATTAAATTTTAATCATATTATTTATGTACAACTAATTTACATATATGACAATATTACAATTAATTTTTTATTTTTTAAGAGTAAAAAATTGCAAAATTCTCTAATGATCATTACTTTCTTTAATTTTACCAAATTATAGAATGGACAAAATAATTCAAAAGAAATTCATCGTGTTTATTTTTTGGTAGATGAAGAGATGTGGATTATATGTCAGTTTATTTAAGAACCTATGTAGATTAACAAAATAATTCAAAAAACATACGTATATGAAGGGCCATAGATTAAATGTCAAATTTTTTATTGGGAATTGACATAGACATATGATATTACACATCGGTTCTAACATTTAAACCCACGTGTAAAATCTCTGCACATTATAAAAAGCTGGTGCATCCCCCTAACTCTTATTCTGCTCTAACTTGCTCTAAAAATTTATTTGTTTTCCCTTTTTTCCTTTTCTTTTGTTGCTTAATTTTATTTTGCTCAAGCTTGCTTTGAAGGTTTATAGTTTATTTTTTCATTCTTTTTTCCTTTTTCCTTTTAAACAAAGCATATGGATGGATCCTTTAAACAAGAGGACAATTGGTGCACTTAATGTGTGTGTTATCTTGTTGAAAGCAATGCTTGCAGCTTCAACAATACTATTGTTGTCCAGTTGCAAGCGTATAGCATATTCAATAATAATGTTTTCTAATTCTTGTAAGTAAATGTTATATAGTATTGCTTGCAACAAGACATTATTGTCAGAGTTGTTATATCACTTGCAACTGGACATATTTTGTATCCCTTTATACTTATTCCTAACAAAAAAAAAAGTAATGTGTTTTTGAATTACTTATTGAGTTGTAAGTATCTAATTTGATATTTTGTTATTATAAGCATTATTTTGTTATCACTTATCTAATATTTTGTTATTATTGGATGCTGATGAACCCAATTTATACATATTTTATATCTATTTATACTTATTCTTTTGTCATATTTATGTGCTTAACTGGATACTTCAAATTGATTTTATGGTTTGCTTAGTTTTTGTGCTTAATTGAATTAATTTAGTAAATTAACACTATTTTAGGTTTTTAAGTGTATTTTAAGTTTTGGACTTTAGATTTTGGTGATTCTTACATATTTGGAAAGCTAAGGGAAAGATCTAAAAATTTCATGAAGAGTACCAAGCTTAGTTCAGCCATTTTGATGATCAAATAATGCCCAAAATCTAAAACAAAGTGTTACCCTATCATCCAAAACCAGTTTTGGTAATTTCATTATAAGTGGGGCTCCACTCATCATTTTAGTACAAACCTAAGCCTATAAGATAGCTAAGATCCATTCTCAGAACTTTCATGAAGGATTTAAGGTCAAACTACATTATTTTGAATTAGTTTCATAGTTATGGACTTAAGTGTTAAATTCTATTATGCGTTGTACTATTTTAGAAAGCTGGCTTAGTTTTTAACCCATAAGTTGAGCTAAGAATTGATTTTTCATAAGATGAAGGCCATTGGACTCCTAAGAGACAAATCTACATTTCATATGAAGGAACTTATGCCCAACTAAGACTCCTTCTAGCCCTAAGCAACAATTCAATCAAGAGGTAATGCAGTGAGCTCTATAAATGTTCAACTGAGTCACAATTGTAATAACTTTTAGATTCATTTTACATTGTCTCTAATTTGGTGAAGAAGAGGAGGCTAGCTAGGGCAAGACTATAGTCCCAATTAGCTTTCTTCTTTCCTTTTATTTTTTTCTTATATTTTTACATTAATGTGTAGCTAACTCCCATCTCAATCTAAAGGAAGTTCTACGCCAGTTCTTTTGTTGAGTGCCATACTTGCTTCTAATTCCCATTCATTTCTAATTTAATTCTCTTGATTCTTTATTTTAATGCTTATAATTGCTTTAGATAATTAGTTAATAGGGCTAATTAATTATTTATTTATTATGATTTATTGCTAGTTGAATTTTCATAGGCAATTTATTGTTATTTGTGGCTATTTGGTTGTGGGTAGCAATAAGGTTTTGATTTACTGTTGGGTTAAGCAAATTTTCCTAGAGAACTGGAGGTAACTAATTGATTTGTTGCTGGGGTAAATTAATTAATTAATTTTGATATTTTCAGATCTTAATGCTATCGGTAGATTAATTGAGGTACTGGACTTTAAATAATTTAACAATAAGGGTTAATTGGGTACTAGATTCGGTTGGCCAATTTAGAAAGAAATTAACAAAAATTAATTAGGTGCTAGGCTTAATCAGTTTCTTGGCTAAGAAGTCAAAGAGAGAATAAGATAATTGTATCAAGGATCAGTTAGAAAATTGATTACAAGAGTCCCTTGGATTGAAACTTTCTCATTTGATTTCCCTTCTATTTTTATTTCTATTTGTTTGTATTTAAAATGTTTGTTTAAGTTTCTATTCTAATTAGATATCCAACCCTCTATTTTACATTATAAATACATTGAAATTGATCACTTGCCTTTGTAGATTTAACCTAAACTCACCTTAGCTAAAAGGTTAAGTATTTCAACATTATTATCTTTGTTAGTCTCAACAACCATCAAATGCTATGTGTGATTTATGTAAAGAGAAATATTGTTTGTTGACTTGATCCCTTAAGAAATTAGCCACGTAAGAATATTAGATAGATTGTTGAATCGTGAGTTATTTTGTAAATTAAAATCTAGTTTTGGGATTCATATTATATATGATTTCCTTTATTAATATATTAGTTTCTTGCATAAATTTGATTAAACAGATGTATCAAGATTTATTTTTATACAGGCAGTAATAGGAAAAAGCCTAACACAAAATGGACCATCTTACAAGTAAGTTTTTTTTAATCATATTGAATATTTTTTATAATATTTTAAGTAATTTTATATTTAATTGAAATGATTATTTAAGTACATATATTTGATTTGTTGTCATGCCTTTGTCAAAAAGGAAATGTGGATTGTAGATACTTTATAATGATGTATATGAGTAACATAATCACTCAGATGAGGAAGACCACCATGATCCACAAGAGGCATAATAGTTTCATGTGGATATGTGATAAATGGATATGTTGAGATTTCTATTATAAAAATTATAGTGTTGCTTTATAATATATGAATATGTGGTTTGCTGTATGTATATCTATTTTGTAATAATTTGGAGATACCAGTCCTTACATTTAAGTTGAAATTAACTAAATTTGAGATTAGTAGCCTGGATTTCTTCTAACATATTGTGATAAAGACCAATATGAAAGTTATAATGTATTGTTTGTTTTGCAATACTTTGAATATATCGATTGTAATGAATGATAATGTATATCTATTTTATTGTACTGTAATCATATATTATAAAGTTGTAATGAATTAGTCTCTTTTTTTTTTTAAAAAAAAAAAACTAGTTAAGAGAAACAATGTCAATTTTTTAATACAAACTGATGTTGTTAATGATTTACACATCGCCTTCAAAATAATAATTGATGTTTAAAATGAAAATTATAACATATAATCTTATATGCCTATTTTCTAAAAAAGACTAGTCAAGAGAAATGATGTTAATTTTCTTATAGAAAACCAGTGTTTAAAGTCTCCACAAGAGAAACAACATTGATTTTTTTTTTTAAAGAAAATTGATGTTCAAAGCCTCCACACATTTTCAATTAGATGTAATGTTAGAGATATCTATTTTTTTTAAAAAATACATGTCAAGAAAAAGTACAATTGATTTTTTAGATAAAACCAACGTCTAAAGTCTTCAAACATTGCATTTTATCAATATATATTACAATAACTTATGAATAATCTATGATATATATACGAATGGTTTCATTTTTTTTTCTAAATGTGTTAATTATATTTAGCAAATTGACTTTTGCAAAATTTTTTGGAGAAGATACAATTAAGAAAGTCTCCACACATATTAATTAGATTAATATATTAAAGATCTCTATTTTTTTAAAAAAATATGATTTAGAGAAATGACATCTGATTTTTAACAAAAACCAATGTCTAAACTCTCTACATATTTTAAGTGGAGTTATATATTACATATTTATCTATTACGGATTACCATATTAGAGATATCAATTTTGTTAAAACTCAAATTATTTTGCCTAATTTTATTTATGAACAAAATTTATCCTTAACTATTCATTTTTTCTATTCCCAATCTTATAATTTCATTTTACTAAAAATATGAAATATTTCAAGAATTTAATATTATTAAATTGCATAAAATAATTTAAGAATTTCAGCATTATTTAATTGATAAAAATAATTTAGAAAATAATTAGCTTTTGAGTAATTTATTTGTGAAAATTGTAATACATTATCTAAAAAAAAGGACAAAAATAATTCAAAATAAATGAGATGAGATGGCAGGAATATTTACATGTAAATGAACATTTAAATGTTGGTTCTGACTAAATGACCAAAGTTGAATGTCTTTTATTTATAAAGAAGTTTTCGTACATCTGACTATCATTCTCGCTCTCTTTCAAGTTTGATATCATAGCTCTCTTCCCCTCAATCTTTGGCAATTCGAAGGTACTCTCACTTTCACTCTTTTGTTGCCCACAAATGCTTAGCTCACTCTCATTTTTCATCTTTCAGTGGTTTAAACCTATTTTCTTTGTTTTGCTTTCTCTCTCTCTCTCTCTCTCCATAGTAATTGCTTTTCCTTTTTAATTTTATTATAGTTAGAATACATAAATGCCTTAATACATTTCTAGCATAGGATATAGCTAATTTGTTTTCAGATATGCTTGGGATTGTAAATTTGTAATTGTAGTTTCAATTTCTACATCACAAATGAAGTTTAATTGATTTAGTTTTAAAATAAAAATTTAACATATAGTTGATTTAATTTATGAACAATAGTCCAACATTGCCTTTTTTTTTTTCAATTTTGTTAAATTTTGGATAGTTATGGATTGTAAGTAGATGTCTGATGATTGGTTGAGTGAAGAATATGCAATTGGGGTTGAAGAGTTTATTAAATTTGCTTTTGATCAATATGGTGCAAATAGTAATGAGTTGATTAAGTGTCCTTGTGTGAGATGTTATTGTGTTAATAGAAAGAAAGCTGAGGAAATGATAGATCATTTATTTATGGCTAATAAAGAGTATACGATGGATATGGCACGCTGAAAGTGAATTGTCTAGTATGTCTAGTAATTATCAAGACAAGGAAGTTACTAGAATGATGAAATTTATGTGGGTTTGCATGATTAATTAGAGGATATGGTGCATGATATTGTTGAAGATAATTTTATTGAGCAGCTGCATATCCTTGAAAGCTAGTTAAGTGATGCAGAAAAGCCTTTGTATCCAAGTTATACTAAATTTACACGATTATCTATTGTGTTGAAATTGTTCAACTTGAAAGTAAAGAATTAGTTGAGCAGCAAGAGTTTCATGACCTTACTTGAAGTGTTGAAAGATATGCTTGTAGAAGGTAATGAACTTCTAGATCATACAAACAAGGCCAAGAAAATCTTGTGCTCAATGGGTATAGAGTATAAGAAGATATATGCTTACCTTAAAGATTGTATATTGTATCAAAAGGAGTACAAAAGTTTACATGAGTGTCCAAAATGTGGGGCATTATATTACAAATTGAAGAAGAATGATGTCGTTAAAAAAAAAAGCTTAAGTTAAAGTGTTATGATATCTTCCAATAATACTAAGGTTTAAATGCATGTTTGTTAATGCAAGAGATGCTAAGAACTTAACATGCATGTGAACCAGGTGATTTCTGGGGACAAGCTTCAACATTTAACTAATTCTCCTTAATGGAAAACACTTAATTCATTGTTCCTGAAATTTAGTAGTAAAGCAAGAAACCTTAGGCTTGGACTTAGTATAGATAGAATGAACCTTTATGGTGACCTGAGTAGCAAACATAACACATGGCCCATTCTATTAGTGATTTACAATCTACCTTCTTGGTTATGTATGAAGCCCTAGTATATAATGTTATCATTGATGATTTTGGGCTCCAAACAATTAGGAAATAATATAGATATCTTTTGCATAATAAATGACTTCCTAAATTACAGAAACTTGTCTGGATATAGTGTCAAAGGACATAAAATATGCCTTACTTGTGAGAGTGATACATCTTCTTGTTAACTTAAGTATGGAAAGAAGATATTGTATATTAGTCATTGAAGATTTCTTCCCCAGCCCTACTATTATCATAGGCAAAGAAAGGCTTTCAATGGGTCATCAGAGGAGGGAAAAGCTTCAATGCCATTAACTAGGGGTTAGGTTTATGAATGGGTGAAAAATATTGATGTCATTTTTTGCAAATCTTATACATCAACTAGTGATAAGACGTCATGGAAAAAGATATCCCTATTTTTTGATCTTCCATATTGACAAATTTTATTTGTGAGACATAATCTTGATGTGATGCAAGTGGAGAAAAATATCTATGACAACCTCATTGAAACACTTTTGAACATATTGGATAAGACTAAGGATGGAGTCAAGACTTATTTGAAATGATAATACAAAAGAAATTAACACTAGAGAAGAAGCGTCAATGTATGTATTTGCCTCCAGCTTGTCATACTATGTCTAAAAAGGAGAAAACAAGGTTTTGTGAGTATCTACATGGTGTTAATATGCCATAGAGATATTCATTAAATATTAGAAGCTTTGTTTCAATGAAAGATTTGAAATTTGTCGATTTGTCATAATTGTCATACTTTAATACAATAACTATTGTCAGTGGCTATTTGATCGATATTTCCTAAACATGTGAGACATGTTGTTTCTAGATTTTGTTTTTTCTTCAATGTAATATGTAACAAAGTCATTAACATTGAGAGATTGGATGACTTGCAAAAGGAAGTTGTTGTTATGCTGTGTCAACTTGAGATGTATTTTCCACCTTTCTTTTTTGATATCATGGTGCATCTGATTGTTCATTTGGTGGGAGAGATAAAAGTTTATGAATTAGTGTATTTGAGGTGAATGTACTCGTTTGAGTGATATATGAAAATCCTAAAAGGGTATGTGAGGAATTGACATTGAAGGATGTATTGTTAAAGGCTATATAGCTGAAAAGGTTACTAAGTTCTATCGTGAATACTTATCAAATGCAAAGCTATCAGGGTTTCTAAGTCTTGTCATAAGGGAAGAATTGTAAGCAAGGGTACATTGGGGACTAGACCCGAGTGGTGAGCATCACTCATGAAATATGGTTACAAGTACACCTTTACATTTTGCATAATATTGAAGAAGTGGAACCTTACTTGGACGAGCATATGACCATTACAAGAGAGCAAAATCATAGAAAGAATGAATAATGGATACAAGTTGAACATAATCGCTCTCTCATCACTTGGTTCCAGAATCGAGTTCATTTTTTATTAGTACAAACACTAAATGATGTTTCTAAAAGAGCTGTTATCATTTTCCCCCTTGAAGTTTGAAGAATCATCATTTTTCCCCTTGATATTTGAGGAAGCATCAAAATACCCCTTGCTGATATTTTTTTTTATTTTAATAAAAATAAAATAAAAAATTCCCTAAAAAATTTAAAAAATAAAAAAAGAAGAAGAAATAAAGTTTGTATAAAATAATTAGATAATATGTCATAATTAATTATATTA
>JANHAO010017992.1:0-13767 GCA_026873985.1 Saraca asoca
GCAAGGAGCAGGATGAAAGGTTAGTTTCATTCTCTCTTGTATTTCTTTATTTGAAACCTCTACACAAAGGGAAATCTGGGAGAGGAGTTCGGCCAGTTGAGGATTTTCTGTCTGAAAATTTTTTGAAATTTCCCCTCCTTGGCTGGGGCCCGTTCTTACAGGACAAGCATATACTCTGGACTTTCATCAAGGAGACTTATGTTGATGCCAACTATGAGCTTAAATCTCTTCCTTGGCTTTTGATGGGGGATTTTAACTAAGTCCTAAAACTAGTTGATAAACTCAGCTCTCGTTTAGTCTTACCTGCTCATAGGTCCAAGGCCTACCACAAATAGCATCTCATCACACTCCTATCTTGTTGACCACAGACAAAATTTTGAGCTTTAAAAGTTAGAACATTCAATTTCAAGCTTATTGGACTACCCACCCAGATTGCTATGATGTATTGCAACAAGCTTGGACTGTAAATTGCTCTGGTTCATTGGCTTTTTAGATAGTGCATAAATCGGTAAATAACAAAAGAAACCTAGGAATTTGTGATAAAGAAACATTTGGACATCTCACTCATAAAATTAAGGACTTGGAACATCAATAGGGCAGATTGTTGAACCATACAGCAGATATCCTCCATCCGGATGAAAAACTAATTAGACAACGACTTCAATACCTGCTTAAGTGCCAAGAATTAATTTGGGCCCAGAAATCAAGACGGCTATGGTTGGTCAATGGGGATAGAAACACATATATTTTAGTTAACAAAAGAAGTCCAAGACAAAATTTTAAGCATTACCACTGAAAATGGTCATAAATTGGAAGATTTAAATCTCATAAAGCATGCCGCTATTCATCACTTTTCACTTTTATTCCAGCAGAAAACTCTTAATCAGGACTGTCTTGCTCTGCTTGGGAGTCTCCCAATTCCTAATCTCTCAGAAAGACACAATGCTCTACTTCTTCAACCTATTCAGGCTTGGGAGATTGAAAAAGTAGTAAACGAACCCCCTAGATTTAGTGCCAGAACCTGATGGTTTTACAGGCAGATTTTACCAACACTTCTGGAATGTGTTGGGCAGAGATGTATCCAGAATGATAATTTCTTTCTTGGACCTTTCTTTTAAAAGCCCTCAATGAGACAGTCATTGCTCTAATACCTAAGGGGGAAGTGCAGGCATCTTTTTCTTATTACAGGCCAATCAGTTTGCGCAATGTCATCTACAAATTTATATCTAAACTACTGGTTCCAAGACTACAAGCTATCCTGGAGGAAGTTATTTCTCCTTATCAAAATGCCTTTCTCAAAGGCAGGCTCATTTTAGACAATATTTTGGTTGCAAATGAAGTCATGCAGTCTATGAATAAATGCAAGAGCAAGTCTAAGTTCTGAGCTGCTTTGAAAGTGGACTTTCATAAAGCCTATGATAGTCTCCCATGGTTATTTCTCCAAGCTGTCCTGCAGAAGATGGAGTTTCCATATTATGGATTTAAGCTGTCATGTGGAAACAGTGTCATACGAACTTCTAATTAATGGTGAATTATCAGACAAAAATTTCCCTCAATGTGGACTTAGACAAGGAAACGCTTTTTCCCCTTATCTGTTCATCTTGTGCACCAATGTTCTTTCTCTAATGCCTGATTATGTCAATACAAATGATAAAGTTAGAGGGGTCAGGCCTGCTAGACATGCTCCAATAGTGAATCATATGATGTATGCGGATGATCTTCTGCTCTTCTTTAAAGCCTCCACCAATAACTGCAATAGGTCAAGGAAATCTTTCATTTTTTTCTACCATATGTTAGGATTGAGAATGAGTGAAAGTAAATCTGTCATAAAGTTCAGTCCCAATACTCCTAAAAAGGTCAGGAGAGCCCTGGCAGGTACAATAGCGTATCCCGTCTCTGTATTTTGTTTCCTTACCTGCATTTATCACGTTTTTGTTCTATCTGTCCTTACTTTCTATTAGATTTTAGGTATTTTGATACGATTTACTTATTTAATATGAGTAGAAAATCCCATAAATGTGATTCTTATCTTTTATCTTTGTATCAATATAATATAATATTTAAATTTCTCTCTAAATTATAGAAAAAAATATTATATGAATATAATTTATCATTTATTCAAAATTGAAGAGGATTGATTGCAAAAGTTAATATTTTATAGATATTAAATGAAATTATTCCAAAATTAAAGAGATGGTTTGCATTTTTTTCAATATTTTATATACAAATTTCTTCAAAAATGCGCTTTTGAATGTCACTCTTTCCTTTTCTAACATATATATATATATATATATATATATACACTATTATTCTATCAGGGACAAATACCAAAATATGATGGATATTATTGTAGCCACGAAGAAATCTTGGCTACTGGGAAAAATACAAACTTCCAGAAAAATCTAATTTAAAATGTTAAAATTGATTTATTTGTAATTTATTCTATTAAAATTTTGTCCATTTGAAATAATTTTTTATTTAAAAAAATGAATTTTGTATATTTGCATTATATCATCTTTCTTCTTGTCTCGTTATGGTCATAAAATCAAACCAATCAAGTAAGGTTATGATGGCCAAGATTTCGGTTGGATCATTGGATCTGTAAAGTGATGTTTTGTGATAAAGCTGAAATTTAAATTTCTTCTTTCATATATAAAATTACAAAATTAAACCAATTAAATAAGGTTATAGTGAACACGATTTTGACTGGACTATTGGATTTACGAAGTGCAGTTGTCAAAGTTAAAATTTAAAAATATGCTTCTAAATATGCAGGTCACATAATGTAGCTTTAATGACCAAAAAAAATAAAGAAAATCATATCACAAAAAAAATGTAAATTTTGCTGTCTTTTTTTTTTATTTTTTTTATGTAAAGACAATTGAGATGTGCCAACTACTAATAAAAAAAAATGATAGACAAAACAATTTTAACAAAACCAAAATATTGGATTTTTCCATATAATATATCATGAAAAGAGAACATGCTATTCACACGTGATGCAACAAGCTACCAACGGAAAACTGGGAGAGAATTAAGATGAAAAGAATTATACTTATTATAGCAGTATGCGTGGCTCACGTTTTAATTGGATTTGCAACATCACTTTTACTATGATTGCATTGGTGTTATCTAAGAACAGAAATTGACACAATTTTTATAAATTGCTGCATAAAATTGGGTTTAACTGTACATTAAAATTTTAATTTTGTGTTTTTTTATGTTATAGAAAAAATGACAAGTTATTTAAAACGTATACAATCAATTTTTTTTACTAATTCTTTCTTAATTAAAAATGGTATTAACATTATCATAGTAAAACAAGAGAATCTAATATTTTAATTTTGTTACCAACAACCAAGTGATGCTACTGACGGATAAATATAATTATTAGATAATGAATATATTTATAAGATAAAAATTGCTTTTACATTTCTTAAATAAACAAGATAAAATGTTTTTATTAATAAATTGAGTCTTTTGTGGATCTGCCATTTAATTTTTACTAATATTTATTTTACCTAATGGTAAAATATATGAAAGTTATCGTACAAAATTGACGCATAATATCTATAACAATTTTGTTTAAAATATATAATATTTTAAAGTCCTTTTGAAGTGCTTGATATCAAAAGATTTATTAATTTTTACAATTTGAGATAAAGGCTTGATGTTAAAGTGGGTAAAAGGACCATATAAAGTTTTCATTGTAAAATACAATAGTATATCCTCTGTAAAAAAAATTAAATTTAATATATTATTAATACAAATTAATTTTATATTATCATTTATTTATGTTTTGCTGCATCATTAAAAAAATATTAAAACTCTTTTATTATTAGTAAAAATTCTTAATTAATTCTACTTTTCTTTTAACAATGTGATGTTTTCCTATTTATTGATTGTATAAAATGTTTTATACAAACACTGAGATAGATTAAATTTAAATTGATATGAAAGTATCAGTTATTTAAAATGCATTCTCATTGCTATTGTAAAAAATTATAAAAAATGACAAAAGAAATATAAAAAGATGAAAAGAGTTGTGATTACTGGCTATGACTAAATAATTCTGTTATAAATGTCCTTTCTTCCATTATTTGGCCCACAATCTTTCGCTGCCAATTTTTATTTATTTATTTTTATCAATTTTTATTAATTGTTTTGTGGTCCAAGTTGAGGGAGAGTGGGATTCCATTTGAGGATAAGTGTAACAAATGAAAGTTCTGCTATAGATTTAGGGTTTGGAAGATAATGAGCAAAACTAAACTATCTTTACGTATCTCCTTCATAGTTCTTAGTAAGATGAAACGAAATATGAAAACAACATTTGATAAAAAATTAGAGACAACAGATTAATCAAAATTCCAACAATAGAATAGAAGTTAAACTAAACCGGTAAAACTTTAAAAAAATCAAGTTATAATTAGATAGGTTTCTTGACATTGTAAATGGCTTGAAAGCTACTTTAGTATAAATAGTCTTCTACAATCATATCTTGCAAACAAAACATTAGTTTCAACAAATAGTGGGAGAGAAAACAAAAACTATAATTAAAAAACGAATAGAAAATTGAGTATTTTTGTCACATATGCTTTGTTCTTATTCTTAGTTTCTTCTATTAGAACTCAATCTATCTTTCTAATAGCAAAATATGGTGGAAATCCCAATGGAGATATAACACTGGTATGAATGAATTTTATTCATGTGACTTCAACCAGAATTGCTTGCTACATTTTTTACTTTTTTTTTTATTAAATTTTGGTTTACTTTCTCTAAAGCCACTACAAAATGCTTGGAAAGATGCATGTGTATCAACAACTTCAAGTAAAATTGTGATTCCTCAAGGTACATACAAGTTGAATGCAGTGGATCTCTAAGGTCCTTACAAAGATCCTATTGAGATTCAAGTTGATGGCACAATAGAAGCATCGCAGAATCTAGATGACCTCAAGGATGCTGATCAATGGGTTAAAATTCAATTTGTCAATTTATTTATAATATGTGGGCATGGAACTTTTGATGGCTTAGGTAAAAGTTCTTGGAAACAAAATGATTATGGCACAAACAAGAATTGCAAGAAGCTTTCCATGGCATATATATTTTATTTATGAGTAAATTACATTGACATTCTTAAAGTATATGTTGAATTATGAAACATTTGATTTTTTAAAAAAAATTGTTTTTCCCTTCCGGTCATAAAATAAAGGACATTTTGTATTCTGTTTTAACCAAGTACAATGGATATATGTGTAACTCTATAAGCAAATACAACAAATTTATATGTTGAAATTCAAAGTAAAAAAGGTATTTGTAGCTTTAAAAATAAAAAGCAATGTATCAATGGTTTCATTAAACCTCAAAAAGGAAAAAAGTTCAATATACTCTTCATATTTTATATCAACATATAGAGTTCATCCACACATACTAATAACAAGGTTTCTTTTGAAATGCTAACAAAATTTCAGTTTCAATTTCCTCAATAACTTAATTGTCTGGGACATTACTTCAAAATATAGCAAAAACTTTCATGTCAATGTTGTAGGGTGCAACAACTTCACATTTAATGGATTCACCTTATCTACACTAGCAAAAAGTCTCAACACTGATGGAATTCACATTGGAAGATCAACCCTAGTGAAAATCATTGATACAAACATTGGTATAGGTGATGACTGTGTCTCTCTTGGTGATGGAAGCAAGCAAATAACTATTGAAAATGTGACTTGTGGACCTAGCCATGGCATTAGTGTTGGAAGCCTTGGAAAGTACCTAATGAAGAACTTGTTGAAGGTTTTTATGTCAAGAAATGCACACTTAACAATACAGATAATGGTCTAAGGATCAAGACATGGCCAGAAGTAGTAGAAACTTCCCCTGTGTCTAATATGCATTTTAAGGACATTACAATGATTAATGTCTCAAACCCTATGATCATAGATTAAGAGTATTGTCCATGGAATCAGTGCACAAAACAAGTGCTTCATAAGAGACTTTTTTTAGGTTAATGAGTAAGAAAAATTCTTAATCCATGATTAGAAAGGCAAATAAAAAAATGAAAGGTATGAGACCAAATTTTTATGAGACAAAGTACTCACATCTTCCTTAGCTGATCTCATATTTGTGTTTATCTCTCTTTTTATTGAATAACTTACTACATGAGTACCTAAAAATTCTCCGATTTTAGTAAGGAAAAGTGCTACTTACAAAAACTAGTTTACAATAGCCTCACTCTATGAACAAGGTTTAAGCCCTAGATACATGTATGGGTCCCACTCCACTCTTATAATTAAGGCTATTGCTAATTATTGATCATATTATTTTTATGTAGCCCTGCTCTTAATTAAGTCATATAAACTTTGCATGTTACTGATTAAATATTTCAACTTTATTTTAATATATTGATACATCTTATTCATTCTTTTTTTTCTTTATTGTTTATACTTTTTGAATACTTATAGACCCCATCAAGAATAAAGATAAGAAAGGTCACATTTAAGAACATTAAGGGCACTTCTGCAACTCTAGAAGGAGCCATTCTAATTTGTAGTAATGGTGTCCCATGTGAAGGTGTGAAACTTGGTGAAATTGATCTCACATTCAATGGAGCTCCTGTAATTACTAAATGTGCTAATGTTAAACCCTCTATTTTAGTGAAAGCACCTAGTTGTGTAGCTCAAAACAACTTAAAAAGTCCTTAGATTGCATTAGCTTTCCATCTTCTCGTGTAAGATTTTTGTATGTTTTTCCATTATTTTCTAATGAATAATTAAGTTATCCCCACGAGGAGGTGATAACATTTTGCGATACATTTTAATATAGTTGTTCATTTAATAAAATTTTGATATTATATACAGTGAATATTGTATGTATGGCTTCCTTTCCTTATCCTAAAGGAAAGTAGTTTCGATTTTTCTAATTTTCATTTTTCCATTTAGTAGTGAAGTTTCAATTTATCTTGTGACATATTATTGCATTTAAATATGGTTATGATTGCATCATAATTGTCAAAAATTAAGGAAAAAAAAACAACTACAATGGGACAAAAATAGTTACAATATAATATGAACTTTTATGCATATTAAATGTGATGAAAAGCAAGGTCATGAGGGAAGGATGTTTGAAAATGTCCATCCAAGGATAGTAGCATCAACTTAACAACTTTAGAGTTTGAATTTAAGTCTCTTATGGCAATGTTTAAGAAGAAAAAAGAAGGTTTAATTACATTTTTTGTCCCCTTAAAGACAAAAGTCTATTTTGATCCTCCAAAAACAAAAATCACATCAATTTTGGTTTAAAGTCTAACTTTCATCCAAATGAAAAATAGAAGTTAATATTTAATATTTGGGTTAATTACATTTTTGTCCCTCAAAAATACAAATTGATCGCATTTGGTCCCCTTTAAAACTAAAATTCTATTTTGATCCCCTAAAACTAAAATTTAATCAATTTTTATCCAAGTCTAACTTCTATCTAAATGAAAATTGAAAGTTAATATTAATATTATTAGTTTTTAGTATTTTTTCCGTTATTTTTTCCCAAAACTCATTCCCATCATCCTTACTCCCTCTATTTTTCCAACTCTAGCGTGACCCTTCACCATCACCATCAACTTCTTCTTGTCTTCCTACTTCCCCAAATCCAGCTAGCTTTTTTTTTTTTCCTTTCTAGATGGAAGCTAGACTTTAAATCAAAATTAATTTGATTTTCATTTTAGGAGATCAAAATAGAATTTTGATTTTAATGGTGACCAAATGTGATCAATTTTTAATTTAAGGGGACAAAAATATAATCAAGCCAAATATTAATATTAACTTTTATTTCCCATTTGAATAGAAGTTAGACTTTAATTTGAACCAAAAATGATCTTATTTTAGTTTTAGAGGGACCAAAATAAAATTTTATTTTTCAAGAGACCAAATGCGATTGATTTGTATTTTAGGAGGATAGAAAAGTTTTAAGCTAAAAAGAACTCATTACATGATAACAAGTTCTCCGCAAGGAGGAATCTTCTCTACTGAGGTGTAGATACATCAATTGCCTCCCTAGCACATTGCTTTTCTTTTATATATTGAATATTTAGATAATGCTTCAATATCTACTAAAAAATTGTCTAATTTTTTATGCAAGTCTAACATAAAAGTTATAAAAATTATTATTTTTATATGAAATCTTTCAATTTTTTTATATAAAATTACAAGCATGTATAGATTTTGTACGCAACAAGTATACAAAAAGTTATAACTCCATTCAAACAAACATAAAAAAATTGCTCATACATTTTCTTATTTATATATAAATTACAATTTTTAATAAACAATTTAAAATATATATATTTTGCAAAATTTATTAAAAATTGTACTAGTATGAATTTTTTTTATTAGGTAAGGAAAGTATAACCTAAATGTTTTTAGTGAAAATATCATTGATGAGATAGAAAGACTTTTGGTTCCCAATCTACAATGTGAAACTATGTTTTGTTAGATGATTTTTTTTTCTAAGTGTGAAATATATGGGCAACACTAGATAACTCTTTGTCTTTGTCTTTTGCCTTTTAAATTTATTAAGAGTATAATCCTTGTGCTAAATTGTAATTTATATCATTAAATTATCTACATCTTTTAATTTACATTTGAACTAGAGGTTTTTTTTATATAAATATTGGTAGTTTTTATTGAAGTTTACACAATTTAAAAGTTTTTAATTTTATTTGTTTCCAAATATGTCCACTTGATTTTTATTTGAACTCATGTTATTTATTTTTGTAACATTAGATATAAGTAGAAATGCCAATGGGGTAGGGCAATAGATTAGTCTTCTCTTGTCCCATGCTTATTATCACAAGCTAGCAATTGTAAACCAAGATTCGGCATGTGGATGTGCTCGGATTTGGACAAAACTTGGCATAAAAATCAAGCATGAAGAGGAGATCTTGTGGTGAAAATTTGGGAGCAAATACACTTGTGGATTATTTTTTTGAATTTTTCCCATTTTAGGGGTATTTATATCTTTTTGGCATGGATCGTTTACCTAGTATGAGTAGGAAAGTATGTGGTTGTGATCCATGTATTTTTATCTTCATGTCCATATGAGATGGTGCATTAGAACCCTTAGGAGCTAGGCAAAAAGTCCTTATGTCAACTAGGAAAAAGCATGTCTACTTCTGTCGATAAGGATTTTGGTTAGAATGCTCTTTAAGGAGGGCGAGTCAGTGACCAATTGGGCACTGTAGCTTGGGCTAGGGATCAAGTGTGGAACTTAGAGATACTCTCCCTACATACTCAAAACTATGTAATGAGACATAATTAATAAAATGAAGTTGTCCCACTCCCCATTTTTTTCAAAAGTCCTTTCTCAATGTACCTAGAGGCTTCTGTTGTAACACATTCTTTGAGGCTTAGTATGTGCTAATACTTTGACTAACGCTCATGTTGGCTTATGGACATATCATGCATTGGATTTTAGTTATATAGGCGAAAAAATCCTTAATCCCCTGAATATTTATCCAAGTGTGGCTCAAGTTTAGGGAAGGCTGGCATGTTAGCCAAGAGTGGTGAAATGCGCTGCATGATTTCAGTTAAAGAGCTACCGGACCATGACAGGTTGATATCAAAGTTCGATTGTTAGAGAGTAGATCAGGTGAGCCATGATTGGGTTAGAATCAACTTTTCAAAAGGACATGGAGTTTGTGAGTCAAGCAGACACTCATGGGACATAGCTAAAAAGTGCAACTAAGGACTTGACCAAGAGGGTGTAAGAGGTTAGAGCAATTCAAGGGCTAGTGTGTGAGTTATTGCATTCGAGGGAATGTTAACGGTGCATCAAGTGCAAGTGTGTGCAGAAGTTGGTGAACTTGCTATATAGTATGGGACATTAATTATGCACTCATTCATAGTAGGCATTTGAGGGAATGCAAAACCACTCAAGGGGGTGAGTGAATTGATGGGCTATCTAGCAGGAGGAGCCCTAGGAGAAGCCTTGGTCTTACCAAGAGGGTTTGGCCATGTCCAGAGGGACAAGTTAATAATCAATGGAGCTAGAATGTGAAGCTTTGGGCGTGCAAGATTGCATAGCCACACCACAACCAGAGGGTTGAAATATCTAGAGGGATGTGAGAACTGATAAAGAGTGGCCATAACAGATAATGGACATATCCTGAAGGATGGCATATCTATGGTGATGTGTTAAGCAAACAAATCTTGTTAGAGGAGTCCAAAATTATGTTAAAGGGCATAGATTTTACTCAGAGGAGTAACCCCAAATGGGAATGAGACGATCCAAGAGGGATCCAATATGCACAATCTGTATATGCAAAAGTGAGCTGCAATACTAATCCACAAGACTCGGGATGCTAGGGAGCTAGCACATCATAGTCATATGATAAGTGGTAATGATGTCTGTGTAATGAGCTAGAGCTACATAGTCACTTAACGGAGTAGCAGCAATGACCTTGAGGTGTAGCAGGCTAGCATTACATAATCACAAGATGGACTTTGTGGCAATGACCATGAGATTCATGTTTGCCAGTGCACAGGCAAAGTGAAACTTAAGCTCAAGTTGAGGATACTTGATGCTCAACCCCCATCAAGCCGTTGATGTGAGGGAGCCATCATGAAGATGCGCTCGAAGGAAACGTTCTTTAGAGGGGGAATGTCACTCAAGAAATGCCAAAAGCCATAATCATCAAAGGAATTGCTATGAGGGCAATGATATTGGTGAGTGGCTGTGAGGGTCATGGGAGACGAGCCAATATCATCTTCGAGGAGATAGTACTTGAGTGTACAAACCTAGGAGGGGTCGTAAGGACCATGGTGCTAGACAGCATCAAACTCTGAATAGACTGTGATGGTTGAATGATACTAAGAAGTTATCAATTCAGAGAGGGTCAGAGGATCCAATCAAGTGTGAAGTTACGTAGTAGAAGTATAGTGGATTGATTAAACATAATACGAGCAAACTTGTAAGTAGGGGAACTTGTAAGCAGGCCATGTTTTGTAGGCAAGGTATAGGACTTGTGTTAACTAAATTGTGAGACTTGTATCTCTCACATCAATGGTATACAATGTGGGGCTATCTGTCAGTAGAGATCCAAAATACCAAGCTGGCACACAAGCTATGGTGGTAGCACACACTTACGCTACAAAGGTAGCATGTTGAATCAAGAGCTGTGCAAAGATAGCTAGTCGAATCGAGAACTACAAAGGTAGTTAGTGGAATCGAGAGCTATACGAAGACAATAAGTTGACTCAAGAGTTGTGTAGGGACAGTGTGTTGCAAGCTATAGAGGTAGTGAGGTAAGCACAAGTTATAGAGGTAACAACCCCAATACTACAGAGGTAGTGGGACAGGTGAAGTCACAGAGGTGACAAAACTAGGGTAGAGCTGTGGAGATAGTGGCACATGAGTTTGTGTCGAGACAATGAAGTTGAGCCTATAGAGGAAGGGTGTGAAGGTCTGAAGAGGCGGCAAAACCTTCGAGTTTCAGAAGAAGCTCATTCAAGTCCACAGAGGCAGAATCATGGAAGACACTAAGGTTGCGGAGGTGACTACCCAAAACTATGCAGGGAAAGCAAATATGAAATGGTGTAAGTTCAAGGAGACAGAGAAGAAAGGAAGTCTATGGAGGAGCTGAAGAGCAGCAGACTAATGATGATCTTGAAAGCTATGTTAAGTTGAAGTGTCATTCATCAAAGTCTCTTGAATAATGTTAGCTCAAAGAGACAAGCAAAATGGTTAAGGAAGTAGTTCGAGTGGAGCAGACTGAAGGCCTACATGGAGATTCAAGAAGCAAGTGCTCAAGATCATGGAAGCTATGTCAGATTGAGGCATCAATGAGGGCATTGACATTTGAAGTGGGGGAGAATGTCACAAGCTAGTAGTTGTGAACCAAGATTTGGCATGTGGATGTTCTCAGATTTGAATGAAACTTGGCTCAAAAATCAAGTATGAAGAGAAGATCATGTGACATTAATTTGGGAGCAAATGCAATTGTAGATTATTTTTCTAAATTTTTCCCATTTTGGGGTATTTGTGTCTTTTTGGCATAGATCATATGTCCAGTACGATAAGAAAGTACATGGTTACAATCTTTGCATTTTTATCTTTGTATCCATATGAGATGGCATGTTAGAACCCTTAAGAGCTAGGCCAAAAGTCCTTATTTGAACTCGAAAAAAGTATGTCTACTTCTATCAATAGAGATTTTGCTTAGAATACTCTTTAAGGGGGGTGAGTTGGTGACCAGTGGGGCACTATGGCTCAGGCTAGGGATTGAGTGTAAAGCTTAAAGATACTACCCTTACACACTCAAAACTATGTAATGAGGCATAATTAATAAAATAGAGTTATCCTGCTCCCCATTTTTTTCAAAAATCCCTTCTCAATGTACCTAAATGCTGCTTGTATAGTACACTTTGAGACTTGATATGTGCTAATGCTTTGACTAATGCTCAAGTTGGCTTGTGGACATGTTGTGCATTGGATTTTGGTTGTATGGGTGACCAAATCCCCAATCCCCTGAATATCTATCCAAGTGTGGCTCAAGTTTGGGGAAGGTTAGCATGTTGGCCAAGAGTGGCATCATGCACCACACGGTTTCAGCTAGAGAGCTACCAGACCATGACACCTATCATGAGAAACAAAATTTGTCTTGCTCCATGCCCATTATTAAGAACAAAATCCACCCTATCCTTATGACCTACGAGGTAAACAAAGCATTATGGAAACTTTCAAGGAGTGATAAAAAATAGACAAAAAAATATAAATCTTGAAATTAAATGTTACAAATTCACATGTAATCACTAAATAATTTCAACAATAAATAAACAGATCTCTAAAATTATATATAATTAATAACCATTTTAAATTATTTATCTCAAGTTAAGATGTTTGAGCATCATAAAATTATCTAAGCTATTTGATATATACAAGTTGTAATAAATTTGAAGTAATTTAATGTTTTCATCCTTGAAAGATATTAACTTCCTCAATTTCATCCTTCAAAAATAATTTTTCCAAATTTTATCATTCATTATTTTAATGTAAAGAAATTGGATCAAGTTGTTAATTATTCGTTAAAATAGTAATGAAAAAAGCTAACCACTTAATGGAATTAACAAATTTTTGTCAAAATATGACATGGAAATAACACATGAGCTCCAAAAAACTATTAATGTATAAAAAAAACTCTTAAAAGATGAATTAAATAACATCATTTTTTGCTCTTGGCAAAATAACTTAACTTGGTGACTCTTTTTAATCAACTTCCTTCTATTAAAAAAAGCCTTTTGATTCTTTCTCTATTTTTTGGTCTTTGAAGATTCTCTAATATTTTCACTTTTTTTTAGTTTGGTGATCGACTTATGTTGTTCTATCTTAGTTAAGCATTATTAAGAATTGACTTAGGGCTCCAACCATTATTAATAGAGCTCAACAGTTTGTTTTAAGAGAAACACTACAAGTTGTTAGTAATGGATGCAAGAGCAAATTCATGGCATGCATAGGAGCATCTCAAAACTTTATGAATCAAATAAAAATAAAAAAGAAAAAACCTACAGATGTGAGGAGTAAGATGGAATTGTGTGCAAGTTTGTTTTAAATGTTCGATGCTAGTTCTCATTTAGGTTTTAAGTATAACTGATGTAACAACAAACTGTTGCTCATTTTAAAATATAACCGCAAGCGCACGGCTAGAATGTATTAAAAGCAAAAGCATAAAAGCACAAAAGTAAAAACTTGTTGAAAAGTCAAATAAAAGCAAAACTAAAG
>JANHAO010017993.1:0-13766 GCA_026873985.1 Saraca asoca
TTATTGCTCATGCAATGGGATCACATGTGACACTATGTTTGGTCATGTGAATGGCATTGACCTTACTTGTAGTCTACTTCAAGGTTTGCCACTCACCTTAGAAAACTCAATCTTGTTTTGAATAATTTCACTTACTCTTGGATTCTCGTTGGAATTGGTAGACCTGATAATCTAACACATCTCAACTTATCTCACGCTGGACTCGTTAGTGAACTTCCTTTTGAAATCGTACACCTCCCCAAATTAGGCTCTCTTAATCTTTTTGGGAAAGATGAAATAAAAGTTGAAGCATCCACTTGGAAAAAACTCATGCAAAATGTGACAGATTGAAATGAGCTAATTCTAGATGATGTACATGTGTCTTCAATCACACGATACTTCAAAGAAGAAATGCTAGAAAGCCAAATAAGATTATTCATGTAAATATAAGGATTATATGACAAGTCAAGGTAATAAATGGTAGAGAAATTGGCATGTGGATAGGATGTTTGGCTATCTACAGGAGTATAGATAGCCATAAACTTATTCCGGCTGAAGTCCCAGAACTTGAGGAATTCAAGTTTAAGAAGCACAGACAGATTCTCACTAGACTTTGAATTCAAAATTGGAAACGTATTGTTTGGGACATTGATTTTCTTCAATTTTCTATCACCACCAATATTAGACTATTTACTTTGGAAATCTCTCAGAAATTTCTCACTAGACTTTGAGTTAATGGTAGTAGGTTATAAAAGAAAGAAAAAATAAAGTAAAAGTTATTATTTATATTATTAAAAATGATCACATCAATTTTTAAATGTTGCTTTTATACATTTCTAATAATACAATGATTTCCACAAGAAGATTCAACTGTAAATATAAAAAAATATAAATAATGAATGCAAACTAGCATTATTTAATTTATAAAATACTAAATTATAATCAAAATAAAACATGAAGCTACTAAATTATAAAAAATTATTTTTTATGAATAATTATTTATAAACTGAAGACATATGTTGATAATATAAATAAAAACATGAAGCTACTAAATTATATAAAAATTATTTTTTATCAACGTGTATGATGTATTGTTTTTAATTTGTTATTTTTTTGTACATGATACTTTTTTTTTTCATTTTAGATAATAAATGATCAATGGAAACATATGTTTTGCACATTGATTTTCTTCCTTTCTCTCTTCTACCACAAAGTTACCTGAAAGATTTTCATTGGACTTTGAGCCAAGGGTAGTACACTTTACTTATTATTTGTTCTAATTTCTAAATTTTTTATTGGGTCATAATTACATATTGCAACGTATTATCCCTATAAATATTGAGGGATTGTGTGGCCTCTGCTCACACACACATAAAGAAACTATCGTCAAGCTATGGCTTCCTTTGCATTGCTCTATTCATTTCTTTTGCTCTTTCTCCTTCACTTCCTTATTTCTCATGTCTCTCCTTTCTGTCTTCCTCACGAGATCTCTACCTTGCTTCACTTCAAGACCTCTTTCTCCATTAATAATGGAACATTTGCTTCTTATTGCCATCGCCATGGGTATCATGCAAAGACCAGAACATGGAAGAATGGCACCGATTACTACTCATGGGATGGGATCACATGTGACACTATGTTTGGTCACGTGATTGACATCGACCTTACTTGTAGTCTACTTCAAGGTAATTTCCATTTTAACAATACCCTCTTCTTTCTTTCTTACCTTAGAAAACTCAATCTTGCTTTCAATAATTTCATTTACTCGTAGATTCCCTCTGGAATCAGTAGACTTGGTAGTCTAACACATCTCAAATTGTCTTGCTCTGGACTTGTTAGTGAACTCCCTTCTGAAATCTCACACCTCTCCAAATTAGTCTCACTTGATCATTCTGAGAATGAGGAAATAGAAGTTGAAGCATCCACTTGGAAAAGACTCATGCAAAATATGACGGATTTAAAGGAGCTAATTTTAGATGATGTAGATATGCCTTCCATCACACCCAACTATTTGTCTTTGCTTGTTAACTTATCTTCCTCTTTGGTTACTCTTAGTCTTGGATATATAGGATTGCAAGGAAATTTTGCAAGTGAGATTCTCTATTTACCAAAACTTCAAAAGTTCCATCTATCAGGTTCTTATATTTTTCAGCTTCCAAAATCTAATTGCAGTTCTACTCTAAAGTTCTTGGAACTCGAAAGATGCAAATTAGAGGGATCAATCATGATCTTGTCTAACTTCACACAACTTACTTCTTTGACCCTACAACATAACAATTTGAATGGTCAAATTTCATCATCACTTTTAAACCTTCAACATCGCACTTCCTTGTATCTTTCATCAAATAATTTTAGTGGTTAAATCCCTGATAAGTTCGGGCAGTTGAGAAAATTGGAATATCTATCATTTTTTAACAATAGTTTAGAAGGACAGCTTCCATCTTCATGGTTTGACTTACCTCAACTTAAATACTTAAATTTTTCATTTAATAAATTAGAGGGTCCTCTTCCTAATAAAATAACAGGGCATCCCAATTTACATTATCTGTATTTAGAAGATAATCGTTTCATTGGAACAATTCCATTTTGGGTTTCAGCTTCACCATATTTGGAAGAGTTATGCCTTAGAAACAATCAATTCATAGGTCTAATAGGTGCATTACTTAACCTTGTAAACCTTACCTTTTTGACACTGTCATCAAATAACTTGAGTGGATCTAATGAATTTCACCATTTCTTTAAACTACAAAACCTAGAATATCTTGATATTTCAAATAATAATTTCTTATTAATCAACTTAAATGCCAATGTCAACTATAGTTTTCCCCAACTGAGAGAGTTGTACATGTCTTCATGTAACATTACTATGCTACCCAAATTCTTTGGGCCACAACTTCCAAGGTTGCAAATTTTAGATCTTTCAAATACCAACCTTAATGGAGAAGTTCCCAAATGGTTACTTGAGGTAGGAAATGATTCTTTGGAATATTTGAACCTCTCTCAAAATCTATTGACATCAGTGCAGCGATTCTTTTCTTCAAGCATGATGATCCTTGACCTTAGTTCCAATTTGCTGAGTGGAGAAATGTCATCAATTTGTAGCGCAAGCAATCTAGGATTCATCAACTTGTCCTACAACGACTTGACAGGCACCATTCCACAATGCATTGAAACCTTATCAAGTCTTTTTATTTTAGATCTACAAATGAACAATCTTAATGGTGCTTTGCCTAATTGTTTCTCAAAACTATATGGGCTCCAAGTTCTATATTTAAATGGGAACCAATTTGAAGGGCTATTACCTCAATCTTTGGCCCAGTGCAGAGGACTGAGTGTTCTAGATGTTGGCAATAATATGATAACTGACACATTTCCTCATTGGCTTAAACCTCTTCCACAATTGAGCATACTAATTTTACGAGCTAATAAATTCCATGGTTTCATCAGAAATTTCAAGACCAATCATCCCTTCCCCATGTTAACTATTTTTTATGTCTCCAACAATAATTTTAGTGGCCCTCTACCTAAAAAATACATTGAAAATTTTGATGCCATAAGGAGTGCTACAAAAGAAGCTGATATGGGATAGATCAATTGTTATGACCTATCCTATGGTTAGTATTATGTTTCCATGGATGTGATGATGAAAGGGACACATATGTTCATGAAAAAAGTCTTATATGCCCGTTCAATAATTGATTTATCTCAAAACATGTTTGAAGGAGAGATTCCAAAAGTTATAGGAGAGCTTCATGGACTCATAGGGCTTAACCTTTCACATAATAGACTCACTGGCCCTATCCCAGAATTGATAGGAAGGATAAGTGATCTTGAATCATTAGATCTCTCTTCAAATAAGCTCGCTGGTGGAATTCTTGTAAAATTGACCAATTTGAACTTTCTTTCTGTCTTGAATCTCTCACAAAACAAGCTAGTGTGAATGATACCTCAAGGTAAACAATTCAACACATTTTCAAATGATTCCTACAGGGGAAACTTAGGGTTATGTGGATTTCCATTGTCAAGAAAATGCAACAAGGATCCTCAATAGCAACCACCATCTTCATGGACATCTAATCATAGACAATTGCTTGGATTTGGCTGGCAACCTGTAGCACTAGGATATGGATGTGGAATGGTACTTGGAGTAATGTTGGGATGGTGTGTGTTAGAAATTGGAAAACCTTAATGCATTATTAGGATTGTTGAAGGTAAGCCTAATCAAAGGGTGAGAAAGACAAGGAGGAGATCAGTTCGATGATATCATGGAAGCTTGAAATAGTCATTGCAAAGGGCTTAACATACCATGTCTTGTTATGTCTTGTTTCTCTACTCTTTATTTTTATTTCTTATCCTTTTAGTAGTGATTTTTGTCTTAGTTCTTAGTTGTGTGTTTGATCTGGATAATCTTTTAGTTCTAGTTTTGAATGTGACTTGTGATTGTCTAAATTGTAATGAATATTGTTGTTGTAATAATCTTAAGTGTGCAACCTTTGATTTCAAGTGGCTTTTTTCCATTCTTCCAAATAATGTAATAAACATAACCAATGACAGAAGAGTGCAACCTTTTTTTCATGCATGTGGAAGCATAATAAGGTTAGTACTCTTACTAAAGCATTCCATGGACATAAAATATCAATATTCAAAAGACAATGGAATTTTAGAATTGCCTACTACAATGAGGCAGCTTTGCAATAGGGGAACCTCCATAATAGTTATCAATATTGAAATGGGAAAATAAGCAACAACTTGGACATATGTATCTACTCAAAGTACTCATTTCATTGATAGATGAATTACAAAGATATAGGAAACTTGTCATCCACAAAATACAACAAAATGTTAAAATCATAGAACAATATTTAAGAGGATTAATCAAAATAGTGTGGATAAATATACACAATGTTGTGGGGGAAAAAAAAGACTACTCTTTGGTATCTATTTCAAAAGCCTAGTCAAAACATGTGATTAGAAAATGGGATTGTCTTTTATTGAATATTAAACAAGTGCATGTACAAAGAAATTATAAATTACAAAGAAAATGTTGTCATGGAAAAAATGGTGCTCTTGGCTTTGTGAAACTTTTACAAAACAAATGAAAGGCGCAATAGTGTTTGGCGTTGAAATTACAATCATAAATGATATATAGACTCCTGGACAATGACTTTGAAAGTTGCACTTGCTCCAAAATATCTATTTCTTTTCTTGGACTTGTTATAAAGAAGTTTTTCATCCATGACCTTGTAGTCAAACAACTTGTCTTTCACACATGGATCATGCTAGGTGTCAGCCATAAAGCCTTACTCTTCACATACACTACACTCTCACTTTGAAGAAAAATTACAAGAAAAATTCTAAGGCTAACATCTCTCTAAATTCACCCAGACAATACTTTGAAGAAAATGAAGCTTTCTACTCATTCCTAAATCCTAGTGCACCTAGGAAGTGATTTTTTCCTTCAACCCATTTTCAAACATTGTTTGTTTGGTTCATTACATTTGGTTTTGTTACTTACTTGGTTATCTCATGGCTATGGCAGAAACTCCTTAGAGAAAATGCAAGAAATAGTAGGTCTTTGTGCAACAAACAGACTCTACTATGTTGCTTGGTTATTTGTATGTTTAATTTTGTATTGTGCTTACCAAACTACTTGTATTTGAAAGAAAGAAATTGGTCTAAAAAGAATGTGACTATTTTGAACTTACCTATCAAAATAGCTGCTTGGGGTGCTATTAATGTTTATTTGCATTCCTTATTCTTGAGAATTTGGTTTTGGGTCTTTTACTTTGGTTCTTCTTGTTGCCACGTAATAAACTTTCTCATTTACAACAACCATGCTTCCTCTCCAGTCATATATCTTGTTTTTGATATTGAATCCTCTCTTATGGGTTTGTTTCTTTACTATATGGGGTCTTTTATAAAAAATGAAGCTCAAGTGCCCCCACTTGAAGAATCTCTTCTGAATGATAATTCTAGTCCAAGAAATAATTCGACTTTTGAGCCAAACAAGACCAAAACCAACAAGGTTAAAAATATAAACACTTAATCAAATGCTATATTTTTTAGCATTATTACCTTCTGATGAATGAGTCCTCTTATTGCTCTTGGCAATAAAAAGACTATAGACTTTGAAGACTTCCCTATGCTTGCCCATGATGACAGTGTACATAGAACATTTCCAAATTTCATAAAAAGGCTTGAATCAAAGTACAACAATGTTACCAAAGTGACCACTTTTAGGCAAACAAAGGTTTTAGTCTTCTTAATATGAAAAGAAATCCTCTTATTAGGCTTATTTGCTTCCTTTTACACATGTTCTTCATATGTTGGCCCCTATCTCATAGACACCTTTTTCCAAAACCTCAATGGGAGCCATGAGTTCGAACACAAAGGCTATGTCTTGGCTTTGGCATTTCTTGCTACAAAGCTTGTGGAATGCCGATCACTAAGGCACTGCATATTTAAGTTGCAACAAATTGGGATTAAGGGCCAAAAAATGTTGGCAGTTGTGATCTATAATACAAGTTTCATGTAAATCAAAAGAAAATCATACAAGTGGGGAAATCAACAATCTAATACAGTTGATTTAGCAAGAATAGGTGAATTTAGTTGACACATGCATGATCCATAGATGGCTATTTTGGAAGTTGTATTGGCATTATTGATTTTGTATAAAAGTGTTGGTCTTGCTTCAATAGCTACTTCTGTAGCCATCTAGAAGAGCTAAACACGTCTTCAAGCAACATTACTACATAGCCAAAATTCTTTGGACAACTTCCAAGGTTGATATTTTTAGATCTTTCAAATGCCAACATTAATGGAGAGGTGCCCAAATGGTTACTTAGGGTAGGGAATGATTCCTTGCAATATTTGAACCTCTCTTGAAACCTATTGACATTAGTGGAAAGATTTTCATCTTCAAGTGTGAGAATCCTTGACCTTAGTTCCAACTTTTTGAGTGGAGAAATATCATCAATTTGCAGTGCAAGCAATCTAGAGTTAATCAACTTGTCCTACAACAAATTGACAGGTACCATTCCACAATGCATTGGAACCTTATCAAATCTTTCTATTTTAGATCTACAGATGAACAAACTTAATGGTACTTTGCCTAATTGTTTCTCAAAATTATATGGGCTCCAAGTTCTAAATTTAAATGGGAACCAATTTGAAGGGCTATTACCTCAATTTTTGGCCCAGTGTAAATAATTAAGTGTATTAGATCTTGGCAATAATATCATAAATGACACACTTCCTTATTAGCTTGAACCTCTTCGACAATTGAGCATATTGATTTTATAAGCTAATAAATTCCATGGTTTCATCAAAAATTTCAAGAGCAGTTATCCCTTCCTCATGTTAACTATTTTTTATGTCTCCAACAATAATTTGAGTGACCCTTTACCTAAAAAATACATTGAAAATTTTAATGCCATGAGGGATGCTACAATAGAAAAAGCTAATAAGGGATATATGAGTTATGATCTATACTTTGGTCAGTACTATGTTTCCTTGGAGGTGATGATGAAAGGGATAGATATGTTCATGAAGAAAGTCTTAAAAGCCCTTTCAACAAATGATTTGTCCCAAAACATGTTTGAAAGAGAGATTCCAAAAGTTATAGGAGAGCTTCATAGGCTCATAAGGCTCAACCTTTCATATAATAGACTTACTAGTCCTATTCCACAATCTATAGGAAGGATGGGTGATCTTGAATCATTAGATCTCTCTTCAAACAAGCTTATTGGTGGAATTCCTATAGAATTGGCCAATTTGAACTTTCTTTCTGTCTTGAATCTCTCACAAAACAAGTTGGTGAGAATGATACCTCAAGGCAAATAGTTCAACACATTTTTAAATGATTCCTATGGGAGAAACTTGGGGTTATGTGGATTTTCATGGTCAAGAAAATGCAACAAGGATCCTTAACAACAACCACTATCTTTATGGATATCTAATCATGGACAGTTGCTTGGATTTGGCTGGCAACCTGTAGCAGTGAGATATGGATATGGAATGGTATTTGAAGTAATGTTGGGATGGCATGTGTTCAAAACTGGAAAATCGCAATGGATTGTGAGGATTGTTGAAGGTGCGCCTAATCGAAAAGGGCAAGGAAGAGATCAATTCGATGAAATCATAGAAGCTTGAAATAGTCATTGCAAATGGCTTAACATGTCATGTCATGTTTCTCTACTCTTTATTTTTATTTGTTATCTTTTCAACAATGATTTCATTTTAGTTCTTAATTGTGTGTTTGATCTAGATAATTTTTTAGTTCTTTTTTGAATGTGACCTGTGTTTGTGTAAGTTGTAATGAATATTGATGTTGTGATAATCTTAAGTGTGCAACCTTTTTATCAAATGTTTTTCTTGGTTACTACCATTTACGGCATAGAGGATTGCAAGTAGCTTATTTTAGATTCTTTCAAATAAAGTAATAAACATAACCAATGACAGAAGAGTGCAATAAGGTTAGTATTCTTATTAAAGCATTACATGGACATTAAATTTCAATATTCAAAAGGCATGGGAATTTTATAATTGGCAGCTTTGTAATAGGAGAACCTCTGTAATAACTATCAATATTGAAATGGGGAAATAAGAAACAACTTGACATCCTATATTTTAAAATATTTATAGGTAGTCAATTGCTATGTAAAATATACACAATATTGGGGAAATAAAAAATGGCTCTTTAGTATCTTTTTCAAAAGCTTAGTCAAAACAAGTGGCTAGAAAATAGGATACTAGATAATTGAAAGGTGAATGTCCAAAAAAAATAAAAAATTACAAAGAAAATGATGTCATGGAGCCAATGATGTCCAAAATATCTATTTCTTTTCTCAAACTAGCTATAGAGAAGTCTTTCCTTTGTGATCCTATAGTCACACAACTTGTCTTTCATAAATGGATCATGCTAGGTGTTAGTCAAAGAGCCTTACTCTTCACATACACTAAACTTTCACTTTGAAGAAAAATTATAGGAAGAATTCTAAGGCTATTTCTCTAAATCCATCCAAGAAGTGATTTTTTCCTCTAACTCATTTTCACACATGGTTTGTTCAGTTCACTACATCTAGTTTTGTTACTTAGCTTGGTTATCTTATGGTTATGGCAAAAATTCCATAAAGAAAATGAAAGAAATAACAAGTCTTTGTACAACAAATAAACTCTGCTATGTTGCTTGGTTATTTGCATGTTTAACTTGGTATTGTGCTCACTAAACTACTTGTATTGGAAAGAAAGAAATTAGTATAAAAAGAATATGACTATTTTGGACTTAACTGACAGAATGGTTGCTTGGGGTTTTGTTAATGTTTTATTTGCATTCCTAATTCTTGAGAATTTGGCTTTTGGTTTTTTCCTTTGTTTTTTCTTGTTGCCCTGTAATAGACTTTCTCCTTTACAACAACCATGCTTCCCTTCTAATCATATATATCTTGTTCCTAATATTGAATCCTTTCTTATGGGTTCACTTCTTTCCTATGTGTGGTCTTCTATAAAAAATAAAGCTAAGGTTCCCCCAATTGAAGAACCTCTTTCAAATGATAATTCTAGTCCAAGAAATAATTCAACTTCTATACCAAACAAGACCAAAACTAAAGAGATAAAAAATCTAAACCCTCTATCAGATGCTGAATTTTTTAGCATTCTTATCTTCTCATGGATGAGCCCTCTTATTGCTCTAAGCAATATGAAGACTATAGACTTTGAAGACCTCCCTATGCTTGCTAGTGATTACAATGTAGATGGAACATTTCCAAATTTTGGAAAAAGGCTTAAATCAAAGTATGGTAATGTTACCAAAGTGACCGCTCTTAGGCTAACAAAGATTTTAGTCTTCTTAACATGGAAAGAAATTCTCTTACTAGGCTTATTTGCTTTCTTTTACATATGTTTTTCTAATGTTGGCCCCTATCTCATAGACACTTTTTTCCAATACCTTAGTGAGTGCTGCAAGTTCAAACACGAAGGCTATGTCTTGGCATTGGCATTTCTTGATGCAAAGCTTATGGAATGCCTATTTCTAAGGCACTAGATATTTAGGTTGTAATAGGTTAGGATTAGGGGCCAAGCAATGTTGGCAGCTATGATCTATAATAAAGGTTTGACCCTTGTGTGTAAATCAAAAAAAGATCATACGAGTAGGGAAATCATCAATTTAATGACAAGTGAATTTGGTTGGGACATGCATGATCCATGGATGGCTATTCTACAAGTTGTATTGGCATTATTGATTTTGTATAAAAGTGTTGGTCTTGCTTCAATAGCTACTTTTGTTGCCACTATTGTCATTAGTTTTCTAAACATGCCTTTGGGATCAATTCAAGAGAAGTTTCAAGAAAAGCTAATAGAGTCAAAAGATAGAAGAATAAAGGTGACATATGAGATTCTAAAGAACATGAGGATTCCTAAACTACAAGCATAGGAGATGAAGTTCTTGTAGAAGATTAGTGAACTCAAGAAGATTGAGATAGGATGTGTTATGGGTAAAAATTGGTACTTTGTAAATGGGCTGGCAAAAAGCCTAAAAAGACGAGTATAAAGGAAAAGGCCCAACTCGTCCGACCTTGAGGTCACTAAGCGAGATCACCAAGTCGTGAGCTGCATGTCCAAAAGAACTTCGAATGTAATTTTGGTGTCATCTATGGGGACTCATCTGTTCTCTGGTTGATTTCCTATTCTTTGGTTAATTTCTTGTGTAGTTGTAATGGCAAGAGGAAGAGCCACCAGAACTTCGAATGCATTAGTTGATCCCCCAAAAGGTCATGTGTCTACAATAGACTCTTTCGCTATTCCTGTCATAGGTGTTACTACTAGCTTGCCCCCAACCAGCTCTTGTCTACCTATTCCTACTGACAATGGCACTGATGGAGCATAAACTTGGCTCTAGCATCAGGAAAAATTGGAAAAAATGATAGGAGAACTTACTAGATAGTCACAATGCTAGCACAAGTGCAAGCTCAAGGTGTGCAAAGGCAGATTGAGGTCATTACTCTTGCTAATGTTTTCCAGTAACAACAACTTGAATGTTTGAATAGAGCCAATCAAGAGCATTTCACAGGTCACTGCTCTCAATAGCATACCTCGAGTTGCTGCTTCCACCACCAAGAAGGACCAACAGGCTAGCGCTCTACTTGCTGACAGACTAAAGCACAAGGCCCAACAATGGAAGAAGTACTCCAGAGGATAAAACAGCTAGAGGAATGTTTGTAATCTTAAAATAATCAAGCTCGCACTGACAAGAGATTGCCATTTTCTAGGGAGATTAACACACAACCCCTCTCACACAAGTTTAAAGTCCCTACCATCCTACTGTATAATGGGGATGCTGACCTTTACGATCATTTAGATGCATTTAATGTTCAAATAGATTTGCAAACAATCGATCCTTTGGTCAAATGCCGAGTTTTCCCAACTACTCTTAGGGGTATACCTTGGGCAGGGTTCAAATGCCTTCCAGCTCACTCAATATGTAGCTGGGAAGAATGTCAACAAAAGTTCATCAGTCAATACCAAGTGTTTAAGAGGTAGCTCATGCCCTCTATCACCTCGTGATGATCTTTCAGCGTAAGTATTAGTTGCTAAAAGATTACATTGCTAGGTTTAGACTCGAAGCCAATTTAGTAGACAATCCCTCAGAGGAAACCATTTTGGCAATGATCTCTACAGGACTCTGCAAGGAAAAAAAGTTGTATAAAAGCCTATACAAGTCCCCGATAGAAGATTTAACCATGTTCTATAAATGAGCTACCAAGTAGATCAAGTGGGAAGAAACCTTCAGCTCGAGAAAGCCTGATCGAAAGGATGAATATGATGGCTCTATCCATGGTAAAAAGAAAGGCAATGAAGGCCAGGCCAAGGTAATCACTCTGGTGAGTACACCGCAAAGAAGTCTAAGAGGCCCAAGGATGAGTGACCTCAACACCTAGGTCACCATAAGCACTACAACATCCTATCTGACACCCAGGATAGGATATACATGATAGAGAGGGATCAAGAGGACTTCAAGAGGCCCAGACCTTTAAAGGTCCCTTATAGGCAAAGGAACAAATAAGAGTTTTGTACTTTCCATAATGAGGTTGGGCAAGACACCTCAAACTGTTGGGAGCTCAGAGACACAATTGAGGACCTGATTAAGAAAAGCCACGTGAAAGAGTATGTGGTGTGTCCTATAGAGTAACGAGCTCAGCGAAGGGATCCTGATCATAGGTAAGTCTCCATGATAAGGACTATCTTATAATAATGTTGACAAGCTAGCCCTTCCCTCTTTACCTCTGTTGAAAGAAATCTTAATTTGTTACCAGCATTGCTTTAAAGCAACTTGTTGCTTGCATATGTACGATTGATCCACCACCATTGAGTGCATATAGCCTCTTAAGCTCGGGTGTAGCCAACTTTCTTAAGCATCATGAATATGCTTTGCCAACTTTGACCTCTAGTCTAATTGAGGCATTGTGGCGCTAAAAATATCCACAAACTCATTGCCAACTGTAACCCCTGGTCCAGTTGAGGTGTTGTGGCGCTAAAAATATCCATAAACTCTTTGCCAACTGTGACCTTCTACAGACTCTTTGCTAACAGTGATCTTTAGTCCAGTTAAGGCATGGAGGCATTAAAATAAACTTATCCAACGAAGCCTTGAGCTCGCTGAGGTATGGAGGTACTAATATAAACTCATTATTGGCCCAAGCAATGAGATTGCTAGCAAGATCAAAGCTCATACCACCCACTGAGCAACAAGATCGCTGTGGTGCAACTTGTAGAGTACAACTCTCATGTGATCTAATGTTCACAGCTCTCATATGACCTATTATTCATAGCTCTCATGCGACTGATTGTTCATAGCTTTCATGCGACTTATTGTTCGCAGCTCATGTGTGAAGCATTTTTTATAGCTTTCATGTGATTTCTCATAAGTCACCGCTCTCATGTAACCTGCGAGGATGCTTCCCTCACTACTAAGGGACTCATGGTTCTCATACTCATTTTCAATTGAAAAATATGACTAATTGGTCATCTAAGCATTTCATTCAGCTATGATTCACATAAAATTTATGCTATTCTCTACAATAAGTGGAACATTCAACGTAATGAAATACTCATATAGAGAGTTCATTCATTAAAAGCCTCAGCAAGGTAAATTTACACCAGAAGAGTTAAAATACAAGTCAATAAGCCTATGAAGAAGGTCGGCCTCTGGGAGGTGGACTCTGACCAATAGGAGGACCGACAAGCGCACGAGCTCTTTAGTATTCCTCCTCAGTTAGGGGCTCTTTTCCCGCTCATCCATTCCCCAAGGATTGAGAAGCAGCCTGGCAGCCAAGGCCAAGTCTCATAGTGAAACCGTAAGGAAGTAATTTAAGATCTATGATAGATTAACAAGTATGCAGTAGGCCATGCACATCTCATCAAATAGCTAAGCCATCAAAGACATGGGGGCTTAGTTAAGGCCTCCATTAAGTTCTTCTGTAAAGAAGTAAGAAGGCCTCCAAGCTTTAAATAGACCAACTTGGTCTCTTGAAAAACCCAGAGGTTATCCGAATATTCTTAATTAAACAATCCAAGAGAAAATAAAGCTATCACACCAATGGCTATAAGCCAAGCATAGAAAGAAGTATGGCCTAGTGCAGACAAAGCGAAAGATTTGAGTTCGAAATAACAACATGGTAGAAGCTACAAGAAAGGACCATGTCAGTGATAACAAAATATTTGACACATTTAATTGTCCTCTCACTTAGCATTTTAAGGTCCAAAAATGACTTATCTCAGCTGTGTTAGTG
>JANHAO010017994.1:0-13766 GCA_026873985.1 Saraca asoca
TTAGAGAAATATCAATAAAGTTTGGACCTAGAATAAACATAGGGTTTATTCATTCAGTATTCTGGACTAATGTTAAGATACAAATGCATGTAATACATGGAAGATAATACTCATTATAAGAGGAACTATCACTATGATTCATGTATTTGTTTCTTATCTTGGCAAATTCTAGTATGTATATTGGCCAAGTGAGATAATGTAAGATAAGGCTTTGCAGTTTGGATAAGGATTACTGATGCAACAACCTTCCTTATATTTAGGAAAAATAAAATAACAAGCCTTTATCTCTTTATTATTTGGCCAAATAACAATACTATTAAGATCAAGATTTGTAGTTAGTTTAGATAAATCATAATAGCTAAAGAACTTGAAAGCTTTGGTGATAGGCTGAATAATTATATAAATAAGAGTGTTTGGGAACCCTGATGCCATCAACTATCCATACAGAAGATATTCCATCGTCTTGAGAGATTGAGAAGCATTGGAAAGCTTCCGAACATAATACAAGATAGAGGAAGAGGTAGCAACCAAAACATCAATGGCTGGAGGTAATAAGTTCAATCCAACTTCTGTCATAGTTTTTGTTTTTTGATCTTTAAGTGTTTATAAAACCCTTACAACTTCCACACACAAAAAGTGTTTTTTTGGACATAGACATTATAGTTCATAACTTCAAAAAATTGTACCACTTGTTTTGAAATAATGAAGTCTTTTAACGTTTATTTACCAATTTATAATATCACCAAATTAAAATCAATAATTCGAAAAGCTCCCCATACTTTATAATTTATATAATTCTTCAACACAATTCAATCTAATCAAACTAATTGTCATCTTAATTTTCAATCCAATCAAATTAATAAATTAACGTGAATTATAATTTCTACAATTAATTAAGGAGACTAGTATTGACAATAATATATTTGAAAATTTTCAATTTCTTATTAATAAACTTTATATTTCAATTAGTTTGATAACTCTAAATTCAAAATAAATTTCAAAATAACATAAAAAAATAATTTTTATGTATAATTAAAATAAATATTAATACTTTATTTTAATTATAAAACAAATATAAATTCATTACACTTAAATGTAATTAATATTTTATTCTATACATATATTTAAATTATTTAATTGCCACCTAATTGATATAAAATAATTCCAATAAGTTGATTTTGATCAGATCATGAAAATATTATTTTTTTATAACTAAAATAAAAATACATTTTATTATATTTTTTAAAAAATAAAAGTTCATTTTTATTTTATAAATATGTTTAAATTACTTAATGATTAACTAATTAAATTAAAATAATTACAAATGTCTAAGTTGATCAATTAAGTGAGATAAATGAAGTATACTGATTCAATATGGTTGTAAATAGTTACGGTGAAAATAGAATTTGATAAAAAAGTTAACGTGGTATGATTTTAAATAATTCACATGATTTGACAAATGAGTAGGGCTTTCGATTATTTTAAAGAAAACCTATAGCAGATTCAATATTGAAGTCTAAAGAATTAAAACCTTGTATATCATCTTGTCAAGAACTTAAATCAAGTCATTCATTTACCAAATGATTTATGTAGTGGTCAACTATTATTCAAATGTCTAGGTGTGACCGTCCTAGACAATTAACAATGTATTAAAGTCTCTATCATGTTTCATATTAATTCATATTCTTAATACATTTTTATGTTGGGTTTTAAGCGGTTTATTAAATCCTAAATGAGTTATATTACTTTTGCACTAAATAATAAATTTAAAAATTCATGAATTCATATTTGAAGTTTAATTGTTATGTTATGAAAGTAATATATTGTTATAATATTTTTTCATATAAAAATGACATATGATTTAGTCACTCTTTTTGGTTCAGTAAATGTGTTGGCAATTCATTTGCTAAATTTTGTAGATGAATTATATTTTGAACTTTCAGTTCATATTGCTTAGTACGAGGATCAAGATAAGACAAAGAAAATTGATTCTAACTAATCTTTTTTTTCCAATTGTTTATTTTCTTTGCTTAATGTTAGGAAAATTAATACATCAAAATGACAATCAGCAAACCGAGGCACAAATAAATCTCCAGTTGATGGTTCTAGATATTTAATAGATGGAGACTTATACCCAATATATATTCCCAACCTTCTTTGAGGACCCATCTTAGTGCATTGTGCTGGAGCATTTGGAACATATACTGTACATCAAAAAATTCTTAGATGAGAAGTAATTGATTCCTAACTAAAAGCCAATTGTAAAGGGGATAACCACTACAAAAAATGACACAATTTAGTGGCAGTTATTTAGAAATGGTTATGTAAACTGCCTCTAAAATGCTTTATAATGGTGGTTTATTTAACCGCCGCTATGTTTTAAGAAATTTTTAACAATAGCGGTGGTTAAAATTACAACCACTGCTATCTTTTAAATTTTTTTTTAATAATAACGGTGGTTTAAGTTATAATCACCACTATGTTTTAAGAAATTCTTTATAATAGGGGTGGTTTAATTGAAAATTGCTGCTAAATTTAACAATAGCAGTACTTTAAATGATAAGTACCGCTATATTTAAAAACCAAAACCCATATATTTGCACTGCTCCTCATTATCCCATTAACCCAAACTCAAAAGCCCCTTTTTGCATAAATGAAAGCCCCTCTTTGCCCTAGCATCACACTCACGTAGCACTCAACTGAGAACACAGTCACACAGTTACTGACCTTCGAGGGCTTCACCCCTCAGCTCAACCACTTAGGCAGTCAAGATCAGCCAAACACACACGTAGACAGTGACGCACACCAGCTTCAACGGCAGTGATAGGCAACAGCTTATGTTTGGTTTAAAATTCACTTCTTTATTCTATTTTTAATTTGATTTTTTTATTTTTCTATTTGTTCCATTTCATTTTGCACTTTGTTTGTTTGATACTTCGATTTTGATTCCAAATCTTTTCTGATTCAAAAGAAAATAGTTTAATTAATCTGTGGGATATATAAAATATATGCATGATCTGGCTTGTATTTGTAAGTTTGTGAATTTGTTAAGTGTTGAGAATGAATGGAAATAATTGCTAATCGACTACTACACAAGACCAAAAGAGAATAAGGCTATTGGTATGATGTTTTTATCAATGAATAAATAAAAAAAAAAAGTGCTTGTGGACGTATAACATGATGACGAAGGTAAGTTGGATTTTAAAGTTCTATAAATCATTAAATTACTTAGTTATTATCTGTAATGCATAACCTAATTTTTATCCTTGCTAAAAAAGCTCAATTCAGCTTTTGTTATCAATTGTTATTTTTTCTGCATAATTGGTCCAATTTCTATATAATTGAATTGCTGTCTTTGTAATTGAATTGTTGTTTTTCTACATAATTGGACCAATATGATGTTTGGTTTCTACATATGTATGCCAAACTATGGTATAATTATGTTAGTTTATGGGTAATTGAATTGTTATTTTTTGTCTTTGGCCATGAGAGTCAAAGACATTAGTAATTGAATTGTTGTTTTTTCTGCATAATTGAATTGTTGTCTTTGTAATTGAAAAGTTGTTTTTTGGCACAATTGGATCAATATGATGTTTGGTTTCTGCATATGTATGCCGAACTATGGTATAATTGTGTTAGTTTATGGGTAATTGAATTATTATTTTTTCTGCATAATTAGACCAATTTTTGCATAATAGAATTGTTGTTTTTCTACATAATTGGACCAATATGATGTTTGGTTTCTGCGTATGTATGACAAACTATGGTATAATTATGTTAGTTTATGGGTAACTAAATTGTTGTTTTCAAACTAAAATTTTGTTAAACTATAGCACAATTGAATTATTATTTTTGCATGTTTAAATTTTTAAGTAATTCTTTAATCTGAGATATTCTTTTTCTTTTTTTCTTTTTAGGATGGGGTTGATGTTAATTTGGAAGATTAATTTTCACCTATATATATAAGGAGATCTTCAGGAAGGAGTAATCGAGATAGAAATGCCATTGATCCTAGTCAATCTTCTTAGGTTTTATTGTATTTTTAGTTTGAAATAGTTTTCAACTAGAATGTAAAAGTCGATTAATGTTATAATTTTTTGTTGTACCTTTGAATATTTTATTTGAATGGAAGCCATTTTTATTATATTTGAATGAATGTTATTTTTATTACACCATGGGTTTGTATTTTTATTTTACAAGGATAATTAGTGTCATTAATTAATGGAATGAATAAATTGAATAGCTTGAAATTTTTTTAAAAAAATATTACAAAAATTTAGTTGCAAAATTAAATATAAAATTAAAAAATAGTGACAATTAATTAACAGTCACTAAATTAAATTACAATTTTTTAAAAAAATATCAGCAACAATTAAATAGCCATTGCTAAATTAAATTACAAATTTTTTAAAAAACATAGCGGCAGTTATCCACTAAATTTCATTTTCCTAGCGATTCCTTTTAAATATCGCTAATATTGACTAGGTGCCATGTTTTTTGGTGGTTCTCGTAACCACCACCATTGTACTCTACAGTGGTTCAAACTACCGCTATATACACTACATAACTACCATTATTTTAAGGGTTTTTTGGTAGTGAACTTATGATAATTCTTTGGCCTAATGTGAATTAGTGTTGCTACATGCAAAATAGAATGTTCTCAAGTAGAAATTGGAAGTTTTGTTCTCATAAGTAGTGATCTAGCAACTAATTAAAGGAAACGATTCTGTAAGACCATTTTGTATAGGAACATGTGCTATAAGATGTTCAATAGTTATTCTAGCAAACTTACAATAATCATTGAAAGCCTATGAAGTAAATTCATCAACATTATTAAGATAAATTATCTTGATTGGATAATCTAGAAAATGTGCTTGTAATCAAATTAGTTGAATAAGCAATTCACAAATGCTAGGTTGTGAGTTAATAACAAAAGCACATTTGACCATCTTATTAATGCATAGATTAAAAACAAAAAAAAAAATATTTGAATGATCCACATGATGGATGTATAGGTCCACAAATATCATCATGTATATGTTCCAAAAATGCAAGGGCTTTAGTCCTTATTTTAGCAAGTGATGTTAAAATAATTAACTTGTCTTGAGAGCAAGCAACATAAAAGAAATCATTTGATCGAAGAATCTGCTGTTTTTTCAATGAAATGTCTACATGAATTTTCAATGATGTTTCACATCATTATTGACCTAGGATGGCCCAATCAGTCATGCCAAATAACAAAATTATTGTAATCGGTAAACTTTTGGTTTACTATAGCATGTGTTTCAATCATACTAATGTTTGTATAATATAAACTGGAGGAAAATGCACACATTTTTTCCAATATAAATTTTTTACATTAGACAACATTTGAAATATATAGATATTCAATATTTCGCTCATTTATTTTCTCAATATGGCACCCATTTCAATGGATATCTTTAAAACTTAGTAAAGTTTCTTTGAGACTTAGTAGAATATAATGCATTATTAATTCAAAATTTTATTCCTCTAGGTAATAATATACTAACCCATCTAGAGCCTTCAATTAATTTTGTAATGTTGGATATAGTGCTGGCATTGGCTTCTTGCATTATCAAATAAGAAAAATATTTCTTATTCTTAAGTATGGTTTGTGTTGTTGCATTGTCTACGAAATACACATCTTCATCATTGGTCATGGATACAACCAAAGGAGTATGCATATTCTTCATTGAAATAAGACACATAACATGAAAAATTTTCAAATTAATATAAGAAAATGCCACATATGTAACTGAAAATATAACAAGACCCTTCAAAATATAACAACTTTATAGTTGAATATTATATTGAAATGGCACTAAAACATACTTAAAAGTAAAACCCAATTACAACAAAGAAGTTGAAAGATTTTATTTTTGGACACTCCTATCTCCAGTCAAGTGATCAAATTTTCCTTCAGGGAAGCCAAAAGCATGCAAATGAGTTATATCAATATGACCATGGTCAAAATTATCACTTTTGCATACAAAATTTGTCTCTATCTTTTTGCCCTTATTTTTCAATAGTTCTTGATAAAGTTCAATAAGATGTTTTGATGTATAACAAACACATGACTAATGGCCTTTCATGCAGTAATGATAATGTAGATTCTCCACATTCTTTCTATTCTAACCACTTTTGTCTTTATCATGTTTTTCTTCATTATTATGAAGGTGTGTTCTTGAAATGATCACCATGATAATGACATTGACCATGTCCATGTCAATTGCCAGGCCACAAGTGCGACCTTAACTTTGTCCTTGATTAAAGTGGTTATGTGTTGTCACATTCACTTCATGCAATGGAGTAGATCCAGTTAGATAGGCATCATAATTTTTCAGCAAAAGGTCATTATTTTGCTTAACAACAAGAAGACAAGAAATCAATTCAAAGTATTTCTTAAAACCCCTTTCATGATATTGTTGTTGTAGAGGCATATTTGACACATGAAAAGTACATAATGTTTTTTTTTAACATATCCTCATCAATAATTTTTCTCCACATAATTTTAATTGAGAACTAATTCTAAATATTGCTGAGTTATACTCACTTACAATTTTAAAATCCTGTAATCATAAATACATCCAATCATAATGAGCTTTTAGGAGATTATAGTTTTCTGGTGGTCATACCTTTCCTTTAAACTACTCTAAAGAACAATTGGATCTTTTCTTCTAAAGTATTCAATTGCTAATCCTTCATGGAGATGATGATGAAGAAAAATCATCACTTTGGCCTTATCTTGATTAGATGCTTTATTCCCTTTTTTAATTGTACCTCTAAGAGCATTTGCATCTAAATGAATTTTAGCATCTAACAACCATGACAAATAGCTCTTTCTAGTAATGTCGAGCCACAATTTCAAACATGGCAAAGTTCAACATAATGATACTACCATAGGCATATAAAATGAGTTAAAAAACATCCAATATAATAAAGGGTAAATATTGGGGAAATTATTAATCGACATAAAGATGCATAGACTAAATGAGAATATTGATAAATTAATTTAACTTTCTAACTTTATCAAATAGTATTTTATTCTAGTAATTATGAATACTTTCTTATCAAGGTGATGTAGATTTTAATAGTTATTGAAAATAATAAGGTTTAAACATATAGATCTAAACCAATGAACTTTTAATAAGGTTTTGAACAAAATTATATGAAGAGAGATTGTGAAAAAATGAGCAAAAGAAATGATTTTTTAAGCAAAAGTATCATACACCCTAATATTTCTAAAAATGAATGAATTTGAGATTTGCCTAAAGATTTTGACCCTTACTTCAAGAATGTATTGAAGATTTGATGAAACCAATTCTTGAGGACTTAGAAATCATGCTAATAATGTGTTATAAAATTGTTATAAAAGTAAAGTAAAGAAGCAAGAAAGTCTAAGTGTTACAAAAGTAAATCAAAGAAACAAGAATATACTAAAGAAATAGATGGAGAGAACAATACATAGTAAAGGGGGAAATTTTCTCTTATTCACAATTACAAAAAATGCTTCTTACAACTACTATTTATAGGACACAAAGTCCATATGTTGCACTCACTCACTAATATAGTAAAAGGATTATACAAGTAAATAAATCATACAATTGTAACCTATGTAAGTGAAGGAAGGTAAGAGACATCCTATGTAAGTTAGAAGAATACAAAATATCATATGGACATCAATAATTAAAATAATATTTATAACAATTTTTTATTTATGTCAATATTTTCCTTTCTTATACAATTTTGAGCCTATAAAGTTATTAATGCATCATAAATATGTCAAAGAAGGTTTTAAATTGTTGTTTCCATTGTTAATTTATATTATTTAAGAGTAATGCTACTTGCATTGCCCTATATTCACTCCCCCTCACTCTCTTTCCATATCAGGAAAAATTTTCCAAATCAACCCTTTCTTTTGCAAATAAAAAAGCTTTCTTTTTTTCATATGGAAAAGAGAATGAGGAGAGAGTAAATACAATTAGGTGTAAGTAGCATTACTAATTATTTAATAAGAATTTTTCTATTTTTATCATAATATCATATTATATTAACTAAAATCTAAGATAAATTATAGCTTACCCACCTATAGTTTACCACTATTTTGTTTTACCTACAAATGGTTTGAAAAGTGGCAAGTTGCCAACCTATGGTTTGCTTAGTTAGCATATACCTCATCGCCATCCAAAAAATTAATAGATTCTCCCATGTGCTTTTCATATGCTACTTCCTCATTAAATTCTCTCTCAATTAATTTTAATTTTATATATGTAATTATTATTCTTTTTAGGGTCATTTATTTCTATAAGTGCTTTGGGCATTAGTGTTGTATATTAATCACTAATTATTTATTTATTAGTCATAAGTTTTGCAAAAACTATTTATGGACATGAGAAGTTTCAAAGTAAACCTAGCCATTTGGGAATTGCAATGAAGTCACTAGTAAAAACAATAGAGTGTAGAGAGCAGCAAATGCAAACTCACACTTATATGAATTTCTCAAATTATTTCCATATGAACAATCTTTCAAAAAAAAATCACAACCACAAAGCAATCAATGAAATAGAACTAATTCATACTCATTTCTAAAATAAACTTGAAATTGAACTAACACAAAAGAGGGAAGCAAGAAAGAAAGCTACAAAAATAAAAATTAAATGATATAGAGAGACAAATCATTTCAGTTTGAATGACTATAGCATTCCTCATTGATTTTAGAAGTCTTCTCATTGATGAAAGAAAATGAAAATTACAAAGTGTTCTCTTAGTAGATGGGATTAGTGTCAAAAGGATCTCTCAAAATATCAAATAGAAAAAAAAATAACAAACAATTTTTGCAAAACTCTGGAATGATAAATAAATAGTTAGTCACTAATATACAACACTGATACCTAAAGCATTGAAAAAAAATAAATGACCTAGAAAAGAATAATAATTGCATGTATAAAATTATAATTAATTAAAAGAGAATTTGATGAGGAAGTGGCATGTGAGAATCTGTTAATTTTTTTAATGGCAATGAGCTATATACTAACTAAATGAATCATAGATTGGCAAGTTACGACTTTTTAAACCATTGGTGGGTAAAATAAAATAATGGCAAACCACTGGTGGGTAAAATGAAATAATGGCAAACCACTTTTCAAACCATCAGTGAGTTATATACTAACTTATTTGTATTTTCATGTACTAACTTATTTGTTTTTTTATCTTTTCTTAGAACCATCTTCTTAGCATCATATATAGGTCCTAATTTCTCTTTTCCCCATTTAGAACTCCTAAGTTCTTCAAAATCAAACATGTTTTTGAAAGATTACTTCTGCTTCACTATTGATTCAAGTTGCACAAACTTTATTGTAAACTAAGTAATTGCTAGCCAAATAATTTCTCTACCTTTAGTGTACTTCATGAGATTCACAATTCAAATGTAGTAGTAAGTAAAGGAAGTCACTACCTTTGCATCTTTCAACAAAATTTTTACATTTGATTTCTTGCTAATATCCCCCAAGCACAAACCTAAACAATGAGCTATATCAGTTGACCAACATAGGTGTGATCATTTTTCCCTTAATTTCAAGCCAGTTGCTTTCAATGCTTTCTCATTCTTAGGTGCCACTTGGACTACATATTCTTCTTTCACTCATCCACAATTTTGTCTAGCATTTTGAAATAATAATCAATATTTCTACTAGCAACATCAGAAGTATCAATTGATTTCAAGAAAATAGTTCCCTTACTACAATACACAAGAAAATCATAATGTACATATGATTCATACTATTTGTCTAACCATCGCACATTATTATGACACCTCTTTCCTTCCATTGTTTTTTAATTCACTTATCCATTCTTTCATAGATTGAAATTTGAATCTAAAATACACTTCTAAAATTTCATAAGAAGTTGGACATTTTACTCCTTTTTCTACCTTAACAACTAGTGTAAGTAAATTAAACACCCATTGAGAGATAAATTCATTAGAAAACACTTATACAAAATAAACTTTGACACTACTCTCCCTAATTTCTTCCTTACTATTTCAAGCATGCCATCTCTAATTTTTTGTTACCTCATACTTTTATTCCATACTAGATCAACATCTATGCACCTTAATATGAATGCAACATCATCTATGTGTTGCACCTGCCTCAACTCCTATTGATTCTTGCATGAGAACTTCTGCCCTCTTCATATGCATTATGAAATCCTCTTGTTTGACTTCTAGATCTCTTTCTATCTTCCCATTCTTGGTGTGATCTAAGACTTAATTATGTAGCTTATTTTATGGTCTCTTCATAAATATTCTTCAAATTCTTCTGTTCTCCTTTTAGAATCTTTTGATTTTTCTTTTTGATCTTTAAGAAATTTCATGACACCCTTTCTTATTAAAGTTGCAACTCTAAGACAATGTGCCACATTTCCATTTAAGTGCACAAGATAAGCATTTAATCTAGTGATTCCTCATTTTACCACTTTTCCACAAAACTTGCATTTTACATTATTTCTCTTTTCAGACAATGTTTCCAAAACGCTTTCTAATATTACTATTTCTAGCACCTTCTACTCCTTTTATTGAAAAGTCTTCTCTTGGTGGCATTTTTTATTTGTACCATCATATAAAAGATGATAAAATATAAATACATGATATTGAATTTTGATAAAAGTAAGTGAGATTATATGGTGCTAGACAAAAAAAAATCAAAGCATACAATGCTTTAAGTTAACATCAAAATCTTATTTAACATAAACTTAAAAACACAATCTTAATTATTGATGTAGTTTAATTTATAACATAGTAATTATAATTAAGAAAACATTAACTATAGATTTTTTTAATATAATCATGTGAGAAAGAGAACATAGCCAAGACCTTAGCTTTTTGGATGGAATCAAAGAAAAAGAGGACATAGCCAACATCTTGCCATAAAAGACCAAATGACCCATTATAACAAAGTAATACAACTATCCAGTTGGTGCACATTAGAAATCAATTTTTGTAGAATAAAACCTAATGCACTAACAAATTCTATTCTATCAAAATAAAAATATGCATTTGTTTCTTAGCTTGTGATGATTTTTCTAGTTTGAATGTTATAGTTTTTCTTTCTTTTTTTTCTTTCGCAGATCTAAACAATAATTACAAACTACAAAAAGAAATTGAAATTTTTTTTGATTTTTTATTTTTGAAATTTCTAGAATTTAGAACTATAGGTATATGTAAATATTTTTCTTTTTATTACTAAATGAATTTTTAGAGCCAATTAAATACACACATGTCATAATTCTATTTAATATGACCTCTTAGTATCATATACCTAGAAAACCACTCAAAGTACCATAGAAACCTCCTTAAAGTAATGTTATTGTAAAAAATTATTTATAAAAAAGGAGCTATATTATGAAAATAGCGGGCTTTAATGTCTCGTTAAATATTATACCTTTTAGAAAATAATTAACTAACAAAAAAAATTCAATATCCACTTTAGAAAATAATTAATTCCCTTCTTGCAAAAAATAGTTATTCATAAACAATGTTCACTTCTTAAAAAAAAAATTAGTAAAAGTATGAAACTCTCTATACCTTTTTTCAAAAATTATTATACTTTATTTAAACCTCTTAAAATAACAAAGTCAAATTAAGAAAAGTATAGACAGTCAATAAACTCCCAATATAACTATAGGTCCACTACCTTGTTTCTGTTTATTTTTTTTCTTTCATTTTATCTATCCAATTTTTCCTACTTCTATGCTTAGCCTCCCTCTTCCCGTCCTTTTTTTTTTTTTTTTTTTACTTTTATAGGTCCATTCCCTTGTTTCCTTATTTTTTTTTTAAATTTTAGTTTTCTCCTCTTCATTACTTCTACACCTAATCTTCCACATATTTTAATAAAAAAAAATTACTTCTATAGTTCTATGAGTCCACTCTCTTTTTTCTCTTATTTTTTCATTTTATGTTCCCTTTTCCCTACTTTTTCACCTAAGCCCCTATTTCTCTCCCTCTCTCTCTCTCTCTCTAGTTTTTTTTTTCATTTTACTTCTTTGTCTTGCCTGCTCCAATGCTTTCATTCTAATTCTCTCTCCATTTTCTTTTATTTTCCTCCTTCTATTCAGTTGATTAAGAGCATTTTTGTCTCTTTTTTTTTTAATTTAATTTGTCATTTTATCTCCTTTCCCATCTAGATCTACCCATTCACTCTTTTTATTCTTAGATCTTCTTCTTACTCTTATTTCACCTCCATTTTTTCTTTCTAATTTCTTAAGCTTCACTTCACTTTTACGAACAAACCCAAGTCATCCAACAAATTTCATTTTAACAATGATAAAATCCATAGCCATAGACAAAAATCTTTTGTGTTCTAAAGAGAAAAAAATTAGTGAACAATTAAACATACCTTGATTTTAGATGTCAATATTCATCTAGTTGATGTGCTTGGTTGTTAAAATTTTGGGAGTAGCAAAGCCTCTATGACATCTAAAGAGGGGAAGAAAAAAATAAGGTCAGGTGTGTCTCATTTCCTCTCTATTTTCTAAGGTGTCTTATCTTGTAAAAAGCTATGGTGACTATTTGATTTGATTTAGTTTTAAAATTTTGCTCTTGCCTTTGTGAATTTTTTTTGGCTAAAGAGATTTTTTATGTGAAAAGAATAAAATATTTTTAAAAAATTTAGCTTTTACTTTTTTAGAACTTAGAAACTTCTACATATGGGTGTATTGTGGTGTTGGGACTATTACGAGTGTAATATTGTGTTATATTGTGGTGTTGTGGCTACATTGCACCACAATAGTTGTGATTTGAAAAATCATCATAATTGTGACCTAATGCAGTTACGTTGGATGCCGTATTACCAATACGGCAGCCATAACATATGTTGCAACTTGCAATTTGAATCCATGATGCCAAATATACCAAAATAAATTCATGCAAGAAAATAGTGATATATACATCAAAATATATCTTTCCAAAAACCTTTAATTCAAGTGGTATTCAATGTCCCTTAGAAGGTGTTGGCTTCCTTTGGTCCAATCTCGGGTCCTTGTGTGTGAGAGTCTAATGTTAGAAATAATAGATTCTTATATAATATAAAATAAGCAAAATAATCATAACATATTTCTCGATGATATCATAGGTATATGATATGCAACTCGAAAGGACCCCCCTTAAGATAGAATTTCTTTTTATTCCTTCTAAGGTATAAACCTCCTCCTAGTCATGAACTTTCTCTAAGAGTCACAAACTTACTCTAAAAGCTACAAACCTTATTCAAAAGTCATAATTTTTCTCCAGAGATGTGAAGTGCCTCCTCCCCAATGTAAGCCAAGAAAAATAATGGGTACAATATGAATATTTAGAATTTTCTACCAATGATTAACTTGCTACTTTCAGTTAAACAGTATCTTTGCATGCCTCACTTGTAGGACTAAATGAGGTATTTATAGGGGAGTCCATAACCTTTTCCCTCCAATGTAAGAATATCACTGGCTATAGTAACCTATATTCCATTCATAAACATTTACCTATATTCAAGCACTGCACGCATTATTCATGATCATTAAAAAATAAATTTCATTGATAACATTAAAACCATTTATTTAGATTTTCAAAATAAATGAATAGAACCATATCCCTTTGTTTCTCCACTAAGTGAATTAAAACTCTTTGAAAAGCAAATAATTTAATATTTGAAACCATAAACATTCTTACAATCTCTCGCTTGGTTTCAAACTACAAAATACTTTTAAAAGGC
>JANHAO010017995.1:0-13765 GCA_026873985.1 Saraca asoca
TGATCAATAATTGAATGAACTCTTAGTGATCAATGATTGATTAACCTCAAGTTCAGTAGCTTCTTTGGACTGGTTCTGACTTGCATTCTATTACAACCTCTGTTTTCTTGTTTTCTACCAATTTAACTGCTGTAAACCAACACCCCCCCATTCATTCATCTCTTAATTAGATTGCTAATATTAGAAGATCTAAGGGCTCGACTTGGGCTGCCTTATACTGCAAAAAACATAGGGTAATCCAACTTATAAATCTTGTAATTTGACTGGACTCGGCACTCCATCAATGTGACCTACTATTCAGCATTGAATGCGACTTGGCATCGCATACATGTGACCTACTACTCGGCACTACATTCATGCGACCTACTTAGATATTCGTCTTAATAATGACAAAGTTACTGGCTGATTGACCTACTGGACCTCCATTTTTAACTAAGGTTTGTCATGGTTTGTAGGAACTCATTCATAATATCGTTTGCAAACTATTGAATAAACAACAATGAAAATTTGGATGAATAAAGCAAGAATAGAGCACAAATGATATAAGTTCATTAAATATTCCCTTAAGGATAATTTAAGTCTAAAAATTCATAATTACATTTAAAGATTGCTACAAACTATGGCCTACGGGGAAGATTGGCCCTTAGAAGTTGTGCTTTGGGTAGGAGGGTCCATATCTAGGGCAAGCTGGTTAACCGTCATTTGGTCACCAGTAGTTTCCATAGCCTGTGAACCACTTTCTATTCGGATTAGGTCCCGAGCCAAAGAAGCTCCACCTACTAACTGTAAATCCCTATTGGGAGAAGCTGTCTTCGCATCCTTCTCATAGCCTTTAATGAACTTAAGGACATTCCCACCGAAAAAGGAGAAATCCATCTTTGGATGCTCCTCCCGCAAGGTGAACAAGAAGCCAGCGATGGCCTCAGATGCCGCCTCTTCTTTAGTTCTCACAATCAGCATGGCGGTCTCTGCCTTAGCTCATGCAACCTCCTTTTTTGCCAAAGCAACTTCATCCCTGGCTATCTCATATTTCCTCTTAGCAGCCTCAGCTCACTGCACTATCGCATCCAGTTTGCCCTTTACTCTTGTTAGCTCATTAACCACTTTATTGAGGCTAGATGTGATAGCCTTGTGATCGCCACCTTGCGAGATAAGACTTCCTCAACCTTTTTTTCTTTAGCTACTTTGGTGTCTTTAGCTTTTTTCTTCAGTTCTAGTGCCTTAGCAATCACGACAGTTAGGTTGCTCCCAAGCTTTTTCTTCCCCTCATCCCAAGTTTAAAGCATTTTCTTCAGCTTTATTGTTGATAGCAAGCCCTGAAAAACCAAACGACTGAGTCAGAATCATAAAGAGATAAAAGAACTAAGTTAAAAGGACTTTATTTTCCAGTAGGACATGATGAGCCGTATAGCTCATCAATGCTTCCCTTGAGGATTCCTCCGACTCCAACATTTTGGCCCTATTATGAGGCCCCAGGATCAACTTATTATTCTCCTGGAGGACGTCAAAGTACTCCCCCGTCTTTGGTCCAAGACCGGTATGTTGCTCCTCAACCTTGACCTCAGACACCACCGCCTCTGTAGCAATAACAACCCTCTTCCCCTTATCTATTCTTTGTTTTTTGGTAAGGGGAATAGACGGGGATGCAACCTCCTCGACCGCCATAACCACCTTAGGATGCGAGGTGGGAGCCAGCATTTGTGGGGATTCCATAGCCATGGATGGGAAAGATTGACTTGCAGTAGCAGGAGCCAGTGAAGTCACAGCAGCAGCAGCAAATTGAGCAGAGCAGGAAGATTGTGGCATTCGGAGGTTAAGTCTCAACATGTTCTCGTACTCTTCAAAATTTGCTAGACTGACTTCCCTAGCTCGGCGAGCTTCGATGCCTTTGGTGATCTCGATATTTAAAGCTGAAGCGACCATATGCAAACGCAAAAGATTCTCATCGAATTTAAGATCATTCTTCAGATCTTCTACAGCAACAAACTAGCCCAGTACCTCAACCTCCTCAACTCTAACGTTAGTTTCTCCTTGCCAACTTCATCTGCAAAATGAAATAGAATGTTAGAATCAAAGAATAATATGAATTCACACAAGCTCGCACATCCTCAACTTGCTTACCAGGAGTAAGGATGAAACCAAAACTACGAAGATGACACAGAGATGGGCAGGAAACATAAAACCAGTGGGTTTTATAATTCCCCACATTGGACTTACCCTTAGCATCACCTTGTGGAAAAATCCTTTTGTTCTCAGTCTATCGAGCTGTCAGGTAGTAAATCTCATCATGTTGCCCCACGCTTTTGATGTTAAATAAATAGCAAAGAACCTTGACCGAAAGAGGAGGAAGATTATTCATAAGGTACAAGAGAGTGAAGGAGGTGGGCTAAGAATATGAGTTTGGTGTAAGCTGAAAGGGGCAGAGTTTCAAATTATTCAACAATTCTACAAGGTAGGGATGGACCGAGAACCTAAGCCTAGTAGCCAGATGGTAGGAGCTAATAGTAAAAAATCCTAAAGAGGGATAAGCCACATGATCATCAGGAGAAGGAGCCATAATGCAATAGCCCATGGGCAAGCAGTATATCTCAATTATGTAAAAGCTCGTTGAGTTTAGTGATCGAAGGGTGGTGCTTAAACACTATGCGATCTAGGGACCCCTCACTCTCGGTGACCTGGTAACTTTCAGTAGGATCAGGATAAGCAGCAAACTTCTTGGCAACTTTGCCACTCCCGGAGGTCGCTTCATCTATAAAATGCATTAGCTCCCTACTTCAGGATAGAGAATTAGAATCTTCAGCACTTCCTATCTAGTGACCTCGGCATCTATAACTTGTCATCTACACAAGAAGGAATGATCAGATTACTGAAACTAGACCATACCTAAAGCATAAAAGCTAACAAGGAAACATCCTATGCAGCAGGCCAAACACGCCACATATCATCACATCTAAAATCGAGACCACTGAAAACATGGGGGGGCTTGACCAATGAACTTATTAGGTTGCTAAAACCAGGGAAACAAAAAAAAAAGGCTAAACTCAATAATCTATGACCTCAAGACCTACAGGCATTTTATAAGATAGACGACACACCAGTTTTACAAACAATGACAAGCACGTAAATAAATACACTACAGAACCAAGCCACCAGATATCAAAAACCTACAAAGCAAAACATTCATAAAAAGCAAAAGCTTAGAACCAAGATTATGTTCAGAAGACTTACTAAATCAACAGAAAGAGATGGCTTTAGAAAAAAGAATCTAAAAGAGAGTATAACAAGCACGATCGATCTCCAGCAAACCGAATCCAGAGGTTACTGTTGCAGACCTGGAGAAGCAAAAAGGGTGAAGAATAACGGTGATTGGATAAGAGCTTGAAAAGCAAGCAAGAAACTGAAATGCAGATTTTCAAAAAATAACAAGTGAGAGGGAAAGAAGGGTTTTCCTCACTATATATAACTCGATCAACCTCACCATTAGATCAAGAGATTGATCAACTGCCCTTGATTTAACAGTCCAGTGAAAAGCGGGGGTTTGTCATTACTACATTGATGGCTATAAAAAAAATACACACAATGAATGTGAAAATGATGACATATGCAGGTGCAAACAAAATGAAAGGATAAGAGTCCAAATGACGACATAGCAGGTCGCAGTCGATGGCTTTTACCAACGAACTACAACTCCCAGTCCATAGATTGCATTGAGAGCTGGGAGGGTTAATGTTGTGAGTATTTTTGGAATCGCATAAATGGACTGATAAAAGCCCAACGGATAGACTCAACTAATAAGGGCACCAGGATTGAGGGCGTTGGACCAAAACATCAGCTTGCTAAATACGAGCTAAGGTTGTTAGTCAACAACGATTAAAGTAGCTACCTCAGGTTGTTGAGAACAAGGCTCAGCTCATAGATCAGAGCATGCATCCAAAATCAATAGTCCAAAGAAATTCGTTCAGTTTTCTACTTTGATGGGAGTCTGTTATAACCATAAACTCTTTTCTATTATGTAATCTTAATCAAGTCATACTACTTATCGTTATAGATTTACATTCAAACTGTAACCCTCTAATCATTATAAAAGGGGATGAAATCATTGTACATGACACAACCAATCATCAGATATAAAACACTCAATAAAAAATAATAAAGCCATGGACTTAAGGGTCAAATTGACTTTAACCGAATCACGTTAAAAATTTCTGATATCTCTCTGATCTTCCTTTCTCTCTCTCTTTGTTTACATTCAATTTATAATTTGGGATTCTGAACTTGAATTGACCGGATTCGACTGTTGACACATCAATCAAAAGAATTTTCCAACACTGAAAGCATCATTTAAGTTAGGTTCTCATAACCCTTCTCTTACTCTTAAAAGGACAGGGACTTAGGGTCCTACAATTTTTACTTTTCTCCAAAGTTAAAAAAAGTACAACATGTCCACATCACGGCTTATGGGTTGAATTATAATATTAGCCTTTTAATCAAGCAACAAAAATTTATGTCTGTTCAAATTTTACAGGGCCTCATTATTATTATTATTATTATTATTACTTAAAACTATAGTTTCAAGATATTTTCACACAATTATGAAGTCATAAAATTATGATCTTTATCAAAAGCTTTTTTTTTTTTAATAAAACATAAATATGAAAGAAATAAGAATATTCAATATAAATAAACAAAAAGAATTAAAAATATAGAGAACAATGTGACGAAGATAACATAAGAAACACTTACAATCTCAAACTCTGATAGGGAAAAAAGCCACATCAGATCTTCAACCCTAGTTCCAGGAAAACATTCAGCCATCTTGGCCGATATTGTCAATATTTAATAATACTGAAGTCTTATCAAGAGACTGTCTTGATCTTTTTTCCAAATTTCACTCCAAAGCAGAACAATTTCCATAAAAACCTGACAAAATAAAGTAAAAGAGAAAGTGTGAAGAAACTAAACCCAGGTAAGCAGCAAGAAACATAGAGAAATATTCTAGTAAACTCAATCCACAACGGGGGAGAGAGAGAGAGAGACAGAGAGAAACAATGGGAAAAAAGAGAAACAAATGAGATTGAAGAAGTTGAGGTTGAAGGCATACAGAATGGACAGAATGAACTTAAACAGATTAGACTCGCATTCTAAAATACGTCAAAATTAAATGTGGGAGCTCGGCCCATGAACCAGCTGGGTTAACCCGCGGGCTGTCCATGTATGTGTGCATATATATACATATATGTATATATATATAATATATATATGTATATATAGATATGTATATATATGTACACACATATATATATCTATATAAATATATGTACATATATTTTTCTAGTAATAAAATTACTGTTCAAGTCTTACAAACTAAAATTAATAAAATAAAAAATTGAAAAATCTAAAATTTGAATTAGATATTTTACAATTATCTGTAAAAAATAATGTAAAAGACAAATGAGTTCCATAAAGGTTGTTTGATGAAATGTCTGAAGATCATATAGCAATTGTTACAGAAAGATGGCCGCACTACCTAAGTCAATGCAATAGGGTTCGACTCTCATTATGCCATTATTTAAGGAGAAAATTTGAGAGGGAAAAAGAATGTAATAATCAGGCAAAAGCTTACTCAAAAGAATTTGATTAAGGTAGTATGAAGAAGAAAAATAAAGCATTTACTCCTTAATCACACAAATTCTAATTCTGTTAGGAAATTCAATGTCTTTTTCAATTTACTGGCAAAAAAGCTTTGCAAGAATAAAAGTCACTTCTTGATGTTAAATTCTCACTTTACCCTTCAAGTTCTCAACTGATTGCCTTCTAATATAAATCAGCAGTTGTAACTCCCCCATTTTACCAAAACTTGTTAAGATCATTACACATACAACAAAAATGTCATTACCAAAACTTGAAGGTAGCCTTCATTTTCTCCATCTGTACTATTTATACTTTGTATACTATATATGAAAGTTTCTGTCTTCCCTATATATGTGTCGCTCTCTCATGTTTCTTTTTCTCCCTAAAACATTGCTCTCTTTTTTTCCTTCCTATGAGGGCTTCTCTAAGAAGCTCTCTTCCATTTTCCTCTCCATTTTCGACTCTGCTTCAATCATAAAAATTTTCAGACATCTTCCTTCAATTCCTCTTTCTCTTTGTGAAGTGTGAAAAGTTTTCAAGCATCAGATCACTTCCTTTTAAAGATCTGAGCTCTTCGAATGCCTATATCTCAAATTTTTCATTAATATGATTTTTATTGCCATCTTTACATCACCAGGGATTCTTTATTATTATAATGAAAAGGTTTCATGTTTTCACTTTCGTTCGGGAGAAAATGTGGATTGCCTTTTGATCTTTTAAGGCATGCTCTGCCTTTATTTTAATTCTTGAGTTAGCAATAGTTTGTAATGGAGAAGTTTATTGTTTTTGCATAGAGAAATGAGATTTTTCCTATAATAGACCTCTTATAGTATTTATTTTTAAGATTATGACTTCTGCAAATTTGTTTTGGGTCATTCTATGATATTCTTTGTTATGGTATTCTATGGTACTCACGGGTGACAGCCAATTGAAGGCTGACAGCTGTCTTATTAACGGCCCATTACCTATTGCAAAATTTTGGCTCGCAATTCGAACAAACTTTACTGGACAATTCTACCCTTCCAGCTAAGGGAAAACAAAAGAAGCTCACTGCAAATTGAAAGAGGCTTGCTACAAATTTAACACGAAGTGGAATCTTGAATCGTATTTCAACTAAGGATTGCAGGCTTTGATTGAATGATCAGCTATTGGCAAAGGAAGTGGAGGAACTGTAGATTTTGTTACAGCTAACGAACAACCCATTGCAACGAAAGTAAGGCAATCTAACAATACATTCTTTGCAATTGAAATTTTCCTCTGTTTTGATGCTTCTTTAAGACTATCTTATAGTCTCATTTAGCTTCTTTATTTCGTATTTAAAGTTTCAATTTTGCTCATAAATTAATTGAATTGATAGTTAGGCTAACAGTTAAATTGAATGAAGATACTGTTCAAAGTTGAAAATCAAATTTTTGTAAGAGTCCTTGTTTTAGTTTTTTTTCTAGGAGATATAACATGCTAGAATTTCTATTTATGGTTCAAAGAAGAGAAGAATGGGTGCTACAATGACGGTGGTTTGTTTACTGTTTGGCAATTTTTACTAAACCAATGTAGTATAATTTTTATCTAAGATTTGACTTTTTAAATGTAAAAGAAAAGAAACTATAATAATCTTGAATCCAAGTAGACATTATGGTTTTGTACACCTTATTAATTTTTATTTGATAGGAGATATTTCTAATTATGGTTGACATCTGTATAGCACGTCTTTGAATAATAATAAACAAATTGAATCAACAAATTGTCAATGTTTACTTGAACTTATTGAAAAGGAGGTAGTGTAAAATTAAATATGATGACACTAAGAAGGAATATGAAAAGAAGGAATATTTATTTATTGGTTCGATTTGACATCCTATCTAAGCATTGAATTTCATCTCAATGGGGGAATGGTTGTGATGCATCGGGTGAAATCAATGCAAATCAAAGTATATATGATGATGTTGTAATAACTATTCATGTATGACGAAGGAAATAAATAAGGCTCATCATGACAAGTCCATATGTGAGGACAACACAGAGAGAAATTGTCATTGGTGGCATAACCATAGATGATATAATGGCCATGCAATTTGTCAGCATGGAAGAAACAGAGACATGGTATAAAAGGCATGCAAGGGTCATGGGTTTTGGTGTGTATAGAGATTAATTTGGAAGAAATGCTAAAGGTAAAGTTACTTGGCGTAGTTGGACATATGATCATGAGAGATATCGTGCCAAAAAACACCTGATGAAATTGGATAGGAAATGAAATATAGAGGGATCACATATTGTGAGTGTGTTGCAACATTCCATGTTCGCCTTATGGCAAAACCTAAAGTAACAGGTGGAAAAGTTCATGGAAGAACACATTGAACATGAAATTATGAGCTAGAAATATAGTCATTTATTTATGTCTCATCAATCATTAAGTGAAGCTGGCATTTCCCAAGCCAACAGCACGCATGCTGTTGGCATTATAATGGGATTTATGATGGAAGCAACGGGTGGTTATGAAAAATGTAGATTTCTTCGGAAGGACTTGTACAATCACCTTGACGAGAAAAGAAGGACAATGATCATCAATGGAGATGTAGTGGTAGTATTATCATATTTACAAGGAAAAACAAATAAGGACCTGATGTCATTTGTCAAATACACTACTGATAGGGATGCTAAATGGACCGGTCCGCGGGGACCAGACTTGGTCCGTGCAGATGCGGGCCTAAATGGACCAAATCCGTTTAAGCCCGCATATAAGCGGATCAACTTTTACCTGATTCAGTCCGTAAAAAAATGTGGACCGGTCCGCATGGTCCACGGACTTTAAACTGTTTTATTGCTAAATTAGTCGATCCGCGCGAACCAGACTTGATCCGCATAAATGCGGATCTAAACGGGCTTAGTCCGTTTAGGCCCACATTTAAACGGACCAAGTTTTACTTGACCCAGTCCGTAAAAAAATACGGACCGGTCCGCAAGACCCACAGACCGGTGATCCGTTTAGCACTCCTAATTACTAATTGTGAAAATCAATTACATCTATTTTGAATTGATGGATAGAATAAAGTTGATTATTAGTGTTTTTTTTTTTTTTTTTTTTGGTATTCTATTTTGATTCAACATACAAGAAGAATAAGTACAACAAGCCGCTTGTTATATTTTCTGGTCTAAATCACTACGGGCAGAACATAGTTTTCAAAGGTACAATACAAGACGATGAGACCGAAGTACATATAAATGGGGTCCTTGAACCTTTTATGGAGGCCGTGGAAAATAGGAAGTCACTAGCTGTTGTCATTGATGAGTACAAGGCGATGTGCAAAGTGATAAAGTCTATTTTCCCATAATCAACCTCATATTTGCATATTGATTTCTTTCTAAATCTTTCACAAGTCATGACAAAATTTTATCACACCTAGTGCAAAGTAGTCAAAGGCTGTGACCATAATGTGGACGGATATAAACTCCAATAAAGAAAATTAAGTTATTAATGCTAACTATTGCCAACTGTATAGAAATATTAAAGTAACTAAAAGCAGCAATAATTGGAAAGTAGAGTACCATAACCTGTAAGGTAATGGACTGATATTCACTCTTTATTTTAAATTAATCTGCATCCTGAAATCTTGAGAGACAGATCTGATGCCTTTAAAATAACTAATAAATTTGCATACTAAGTTAAGCAATTAGCTGTCACTGTCTCACCCAATGGGACCAAATCCCACTTAACCGCACGATTCAATGACTAATGCAAGCCTTACAACTAACTCCCACAACGAAAGTACACAACCTCATTCAACTAAAGTCTTCTGATGTAAGACCCACCTCATTTTTAATGGCCGTGTATTTTAGTTGTGAAAGTTAATTGTGAAATTTTTACTTCAAACTAAATTTAGTTGCTCTAAATAGTTGTGCATGGCAAAATCAAATTTGATGAAACTGGAAAAGTAGTTCATAAAATATGCTACTGATTCCATCCAAAGCTATCAGATTCAAATCCTTTTCACAAATGACGGTTGCTAGATCCAACACGGTAAATAATACCTAAACAAATGAATGAATGATCCATAAAAGAATAACAACTGACCTCGCATCTGATTTAATGTTACTAAACAAGCAACCTCCTGCAGATTGTTTCATGCTACTGCAACCAATGACTCTACTCTGATTGGCACAGAAAAAAAGAAATTAAACTCATCATTTAGGACGGGTTTTATTTAAATGTTGAACAATGGATACTGAAAACTTGCACTTTGCTGCAATTATTACCATCCCAGAAATATCAATCAACATCCTTACAAACTGCAGGTTTCTCCTGCAAAATTGTAAAAATAAGAACATCTATACAGTTGTTGAAGATTTCATTAAAAAAGAAAGATAGACACTGCTTAAAATTAGATTGTAATATACTATGGAAGCACAAAACCTCGGAAGCTCCCAAAAGGGCCAAACCTCGTGGATATTATATTTTTGCTAGTGATGATTGTACCTGAACTGGCATGACTATACAGATACAGCAATGTTAATTTCATTCATGAAATCTCACTCAAGCAGACATAAAGCTTTTAGCCCACTTGAGGTTACAAGTGATTTTGTGTCTAGTAAGTGAGACTGAGTGAACAAAAAAAAAAAAAAAAAGAAACAAAAAATACTAATAGCATTTTGCATCCAGATAGAAGAAGAAAGACATGTACTAAGAGTGCATCAATTGACTTTAGCTTCCGCATGCACAGGCTTCAGCACAATTTAAGGCCACATCCCCGTGGACAAACAGTAGCATTAGTGCTTGAACTAAATTTTGCATTGAGAAATAAAAAAATTCTGATGAACAGAGTGCCTGATTTCTAGTTGGATTGAACTGGGTCAGGCTTATACATAATTACATCTCTAAGCTGTTTCCTTAATCCAGCGGAAGAAATTAAAGAATGGCCATCCGCTGTTAAAGAATGGCCATCCACTGTAGATAACTAAGTTAACTATCTAAGTAAACAGTGATTACATATTGGTACAATTTTCACCGCAGTCAGTGAAAATAATCTGTTTCTAAGAACTAAGAGCACCACATAGATTCTGATGATTGTGTAATACTTTCAGCTTTCATGTCCTCTTGAAAAATTTACCGCCTTTCTTTCCCATGCTTACCCCAACAAGACTAGATGGAAGAAGAGACTTGGTATCCGGCCTCCATTTCAACTCTTGAAGTGTAGTAAATAAGGTTGCAAGTGCAGGGGAGATTTCAGTATCCTTTATATGCTTACAGGACACTACTCTAAGGCTCTGAAGCTCATTCCATGAATGAATTACAAATTCCAGACCTTCTGTTGTTAGCAATGAGCATCCTTCCAAGTACAACAATTTTACCTGCCTGCAATAAAGCATAACTATTAGTATTCCACGTAAAGGTAATTCCATCAAGTTGAAGATCATGACAGCAAATTTTAATAGCTTGTCAACTAGCAACAGAAAAAATTCCATACAAAATTACAAAGCTCGGACAAATATTTTATGAATTTCAAATACTTTGTTGTATGATTGAGTTTGAAATATATTGGTTAACCTAAAATACAGACATAAAAGGCAAATTTTCACAAAGGCCGCTAACCTAAAATACAGTCATAAAAGGCAAATTTTCACAAAATCCGCATTGCTTCCTCACGTTATTTGCACTTTATGCACTTTAGATCCTCTCTATGAACATAGGCCAGACTGAAAGTGCGTATGCACCACTACTATATAGTAATGCACACATAACTACAGAAATTTCAACAATCGCCAATTGACAATGCACATTAGACATCTAAATAGTGAATTAATTAAAAAGAAAAAAGGTTTTAAAAGGCTTTCAACCAGGACAATTGGGAGTGGGGACAATAATGCTAAAGGATTCATAATCTGATTGCTTAACTGGGAAATAATGGCAACTGTGGAAAAGGGCATTACCTGCAAATACTTGCAAAACTGAACATGCTATTATCCAGTCCCCAGCAATCCTGTAAAATAATCTCCCTTGCAGCCCTGCACACCAAAAACATGGCCCCTATGCTCTTCTTATCTCGCAATTGGCATTTCTGCAAATGCAGCCGTTCAAGTGCTAGACAAGAACCCAAATGCTCCTCTAATCCTGGATTTGAATCAATCCTTTTACAAGACTGAAACCTCAAAGTCCTCAAATTCTCACAATATGAAAGTGCTGCCAACCACCCATCATCCATCCTATGATCAGAAAAGGTCAATTCCTCCAACATTTGACAGCACTTGCCAATAGCTTTAATCCCATCGTAACTCCCTTCACAACCACTAAGCTCAAGCTTGACTAGCCTCTTACAACCTTGAGCTAAAATTGTCAATCCAATATCAGAAACCACTGAGCTGTAAAGCCCATCAACAGTTCCAATCAATTTCAGGATTTGCAGATTCCCACACGCTGCAATCCCTAGCAACACATTGTCGTTACATTTCTGCAATTCCAGTTCTTGCAACGTGGAACACTCTTCAGCCACACTCAGCAAACCCATTTCACCAGCACCGATGACCTGCAATTTGCGCAAATTGGGGCACCCACTAGCAAGGGCTTTCAACCCACTGTCAATAACTTCAACGGGAAGCAGATTTTTCTCAGCAACACACCAATTAGGCGAAAATTCAGAATCAATATGCATCGAAACAACTCGGTGACTCAACCAAATCCCAGAATTTCGAGGTGAAACCAAAGACCCGGAAACCAAATCTACATGGTTCAAATTGGGGAATCTATGTATCAGCCTACCCGATACCACAAAGTTCCAGTCCAATACCTTCAAAGACCGCACTAGCCGTCCTTGGACATTCAGCCACCGCTTGCAAACTAGATAATTGGAGTTCCTCTGCGAATCCGGGAGCTTAGCGAGTATTTTGAGAAGAAGCTCATCAGATAACAAAAGTGTTCGGTCTATTGTGGAGAAATTAGGGACTAAGGCTTTAGTTTTGGAGTCTTTGGGAGAAGAAAGGGATTCGAGTTGCATGGACACAACCATATGCTTGAGAGGTTTAGTGTTCTTGAGCCAGATATCAGACCAGCTTGGTGGTCGCTTCTTCAATGGTGAATTAGGGCTTGGATTGTTCTCTACTGAAAACGACATCGTAAAGAGGGAAGTGCTCTGTCTCGTTGTTCTGCTCTGCTCAGCATTAGCAATAGCATTTATCAATCTTCAATAGTCTTTCTGAAATCTATTTTTAAAATTTTTAAGTCGAGAAGGCAACGGAACTGTTAAAAAGGCAAGGTGTGGTTGGTCTTAGATTTGAAATTGCAATCATATATTTATTATTAAAAAATAATAATTATGATTGTGCCTTTTTGTTTTCTTGTGAAAAGGCTTTGAATCATTGAATGGGAGGCTAACAGTTTATCTCAAATCTCAACCAAAAGATACAAAAAAAGGAAATTGAACTTTATCAATTATAAAAAGAAAATAAAAGGTTGAGCGTTTCTTCCTAAATTAATTGTACATACAAATGACAAAATTAATTAGTCTCTGCCTGTATTTCCGATGAAAACTTAGCTATTGCCTATTGTTCTTTCATATATAAAAAAAAAAATTGTTCGTCTGTCATAAATGTAGTGGTTTAAGCAGCTACTTTTGCAAGTCCCAAAAAAAAAAAAAGTAACTTGGGGAAAATTGTCCAAATAAAAGATGCTATATATCAGGAGATTACAATTAAATTTTTTCTCTTATGGATTTTGATTTCTTTGTTAAAACCTTTGAAATTGTGCTTCTACAATTTAGAAATAATAAAAATAAATGTTGGATTAAATTTAATTATAAAGGACTTCAACACTTTCGTTTTAATTGTGATATCATAACCATGAACAGAAAGAATGTAAGCAACCCCTTACTTGGGGACTTGATACATTGAATTATAAGGGCTCGTTTGGTGGTCAGAATAAGATAATGACGGATAGGATAAGAAGGTTGGATAAGAGTAGGATAGTCAGTATTTGATGCGCACCAGATTAACTATAAGATAGGATTATACTATGTTATCTTGTGTTTGGGGTGCACTAGATAACAGTAGGATATAATATAAATAATGAAAAAATGACAGAATTACCCTTATAACAAAATTACATGTATATATTTTTATAAAATCAATTTGAATATATTTTTTTGACTAT
>JANHAO010017996.1:0-13766 GCA_026873985.1 Saraca asoca
ACTGACTTTTTGATGGAGTGTAGAGCTAGTACAAGAAATAATCATTAGGCCCAAGTTTTATGTCAATTGGGGGCCTTAAAACCAAATTCTGCAGAAGCCCATTTTTGTAGCATCCTACTTTTGTCTTGTAGCTCAAATTGTATGCCCAACATGATTAATTCAGGTCTAGAAGTCTTCATAAGATTCGTAGCTTTGTGTCTTAACTTTCATTTGGAATTAGTTTGACCTCATTTGGACTTGTATAGCTCTATATATTGCTTGATGAGTGTTCAGAGGTTAGGCTACATGAGACAGGCTGAGGCAGTATTCTGGTTTTGGTTTCAGCTCCAATTTTAGGTATCCAATTGCGAGATTCAGCCTTGGAGATCTTCATAAAAGTTGTAAAGCTATGTCTTAGATTTCCTACAAGATAAGAATCACATTAACTGGACAATCATAGCTCAAGTTATAGCCAAAATATAGAAACTGCTCAATAAAGCCAAATACTACAGAATTTTCCATAATGAATTCAATTGACACCACACCATAAATATATAATAACACAACTGAAGTAAGTCATTTTGGACCTTAAAAAGCTTAGTGAGAGGAAAATTAAATGAGTAGAATATTTTATTATCACTTGGTAACATTGTTATAAGCAATGGTGCCTACCTTGGTAGGTGACGTTACCCAGTGTAATGTGGCCCAGTAAAAAATAGCCCCTTAACTTTGCTCAAATCAGCATTTTTTTGTTTTCCATCCCACCAACAAAATTAGTTTTGCTTTGACATAATTTAGGAAAATGCTTTTTAAAACTACACTACCTAAGGCAAAAAGCCATAATTTAGTGGCATTGTTTTACTTTTTATTTTGGCAGAAAAACATACTCCAATTTCCTTATAGATTTAATGATATTAGGTATTGTTGATAGTGGATTTCGATTCTGTCAAATCCAACCAACCGAAGGGGTTCTTGCGAATCCAAACTGCTTTCTAGTTGTGTGAATGTTAATGAATACTGCAAACAATAAAAAACAAATGAAGAACATAATGAATACGACATGGTTTTAACGTGGTTCGGCCAAAGGTAGACGACACCGACCCTAACGCCCACAATAGTGTTTTATTGCTTATGAAGAAATTTTAGCAGAGTTTTATTAGTCTTAGCTCTCTCACTCTACAGAGGGCTCATTCCCCTTATTTATAGAAGGGAGGAGATTACAAATGTAATTAGATAGTTTGTATTTCTGTTACATCAAATAATAAATGTAAAATGACAAGTGCAGCTCCTGCAATTTGGATTCTGTAGTCTGCCGATTGACTTCTAGAGTTGCTTTTTGTAGGTGGGCCCATGGTGCCACTTTTTGCAGGCTGGTCCCACGCACCAAGTTTGAGAGGATCGCTGCTTTAGGGCTTTCCTCAATGAGCTCTCTGTTAAGTAAGGTGCAATGTCCGTGAGCTGGGACTGTCTAGTATCATCGCAGGCCTTCGGTCAGCGAGGACATCCTACACGAGCTCACCTTTGGCAATGCAAGCTCACGTATAGCAAGATGCTGGCCACACGAGCTGGATCTCGTTCCTTAGTGATCTGGGGCTTCCGCCTCGTTCTGTGCTGATTTAGCGAGCTTAACTCTTTTCTTTCTTGGATTCAATCTGTTACTGGATCTTTCCAACCCATTTTGTAGAACTAGATAACACATACAATAGGTATACTTTTCAATTACTTTTAAAACCAACTCAATTGTTTCTTAAAATTAAAAAAAAAAAAGAATACATTTAAATTCAAATTTAATATGGACTTTAAATCAAATAATATAGTATACTGATTTGTATTACATATGATACATAAATTTGATTAATTTTATTTGATAGAAACTTATAATATGAATTTAAATTATAAATTATAATATATTGAGAGGGAAAGCATTCAAATTAGTTAAATTTATCATTTGAGCTTTTTTTTCATTTTTCTGAAAATATTTTATTAATACATTAATACTCGTTTGAATTTATTTATATATTATCTTCAAGAAAATATATATTTTAGAAATATCTTTTTATGAAATTTTAGAAATATTTGAAATTGAAATTATGATAAGTACTTAAAAATAAAAAAAATTTAAAAAAGAAAATTATAAAATATTAAATTTAATATTTGATATTTAAACATAATATGAAATTTTTTTTAAAAAAATTTATATAGACATTATTTATCATATCAAAATTAGAAATTACTAATGGTATATTGATAATAATTTTATTTTTATATCAATATAATTGTTTATTTATATATAAATTATTTAATACGAATAAAAAAGAAGATATTTTAAATTAAAAGAAAATTAAAAAAAATTAAAAGTTTTATCCACAACTTGAATTGAAACAAAAAAAAAAAGTTCTCATTTACCATCTAGTGATGAGTGGAAGACATTCATTGTATAATGAAATTTAGATAAATGTGAGTTTTACGATTTTTATAATATTAAAAAGATGTTGAGTATTTTGTGATAAAAAATATACTTAATTAAACTCAAATGATTAAAATATGACTAATGAAAAAGTCTATTTTTAGTGTAAATGTAATACTTTCTTAACCATTTGATCTTAATCAAAATATATATGTAATCACAAAATATTTAGAACATATTATATTATTTGATTTCAATCTCATAATTATCTTTTGTTATCATTTTATTTATAAAAGATTTAAAATTTAAAATTAATTAAGTATAATATTTTTTTACTTTTTAAAATGGATTTGAATATATTTTTAAATTATAGGAAAGGTTTATGAAATTTCATTCAATTTCAATGGAAGGTTTTTTTTTATTATTATTATATTATTACATTTCAAGGGGTTGGGTACCTCGCTCTACGCAATTATACTTGGGCTTACCCAACCTCCATTTTTGCAAAATCTAATTAATGTGTGAAACCCACCAAACTCGACTGGGTTATGAATTCAATTGATAGAGCTTGAAACTCTTCAATTAAAATTTTGTTTATATTTTTCTCTCATAATTTTATAATACTAATGTATGTTAGAGATATATCTTAAAATTATAAAGATGAAAAAACATTAAATTCTTAAATTCAATAATAAAATGTATTAAGAATAATTATAATTTATTAAGTAATGTGATGATAAATGTAAATTTTTAGGAATAAGGGCTACTTCTCCAATATTGATATAGTTGCCGCAATTAGATTTATAAGGCAATTGAAAAATAAATTATTAAATTATAGTTTGATTGGTTTAATCTTAAATCAATAATTAAATTAGATGATGTTATAAATATTAATTTATATAAATTTATTAAAAATTAAATAATAGTTGACTTACGTTATAAATATGAGTCATATTTTATAAATAAGAGATGAAAAAACTAAAAGAAATGAAATAATTTGATGAATTTCTTGTTAATTAAATGTTATTTTTTATTATTTTTAGTTATATATAAGGTTTTTAGACCAACTCAATTTATAAAAAAAATTAAAATATAAAAAAATTATTCATTGATTTTCCATATTTTCCTGATTATTATTAGTTCTTGTCAGTTTAACAGTTAAAACAAATCTTTGAACCAATTCAAATCAAATAACATAAATTAGCAATTAAATTGATGGGACTAGTCAGTCCTATTTTTGAAACACTTATTATAACGATGACAGCAAGATTGAAAAGTGTCACCGACTCGGTTTGAATTACAATCACCATGTCTACCATATATATATATATATATATATATTTCACTTATACAAAAATGGACAGTATCTTCGAAGTCTTGCATATATGTCCACTTTCAACCACAGTTGTAGAAGATACCTAGAACTAGATATTAATGACTTTGTGCAAACCCTTCGTATGAATGAAATACTATATTTACTTATTAAAATATAGTAAGCCCGTTATGATTTAGAAAAGTGATTTGCATGCAACTGTTGCATGATGTGTTGACACACGAGTGCAAAAATTTTACTCTTTGATGTAGCTATGGATTTCATGGATTGGGTTTGATTGATTTTAGGATTTTATAATTTTATAATAATTTTTTGCAAACTCTTTTAAGTTTTAGTATAAATAGTAAATTATCTTGAAAATAAAAAGTGTATTGTCACAAAGAAATCAGAGACACTAATAAACACAATATTAATTATTCAATAAAATTATAAATAATAATGAATCTAAACAAAATATAGTGTAGAAAGTAATAGAATAAGGATAGAGAGATTCAAATGTTGATTTATAGTGATTTTCTATTAAAAAATTATTTTTATGCATACATCCACTTCTAAGCTCTCAATCAAGCTTGAATCCATTATAATAGAAAACCTCCAAGTTTGAACAGACACTTAGAGAAACTGAATATAATGATTGCTCAATCATAACTACAAATCCTTTGAAATCCTCACTCAGAGAACAAAAAGAAAGAGCTGAATCACTCTTCTATCCTAGGTAAGGCTACCCCTAGGAAATCCAATAGTATTTGAATTAAATGCAAGAGAAAAACAAGAACTTAATAGTTCAAGATATAAAGATGAAGCTCTAAAGGATTAGATTCATTCAAATTTAATTGAAATGTAAAAGATAAGATAAAGAATTGAAGAACAAATGAATTTGGTAATGTTTGCCTTTATAAAGTTGGGTTTTTGCACTAAGAAAAAGTATGGAATGTATATTTATAGTAAGTGAAATCACATACTAAAAAACTAGTCGTTATTTGAAAACTTTGAATATGCAATCAAGAATTTGATCATTGATCGTGAATTTAAAATTTAAATTCTAATCAAAATGGTGACATTTAGCTTTGAATCTTCGATTCGCATCACAGAGAAATAGAGTAAAATTCGATTTTATTCACCAAAGAATGTAAACTTTCAATAAATCAAGAAATTCTTGTGATCAAAATCGCAATTAGAATTGTGAAAACAAAATTTAGAAGACAATGATTTAAATCACATGAAATAGTTCAAATTTTGATTCAAATCGCCAAAATATGCAAACTTTCGACTAATGTTGAGATGCTTATGATCAAAATCATAAAAAACTAGTGTAAACTCTTGATTTGAATTGTAAGGCAAAAACACTTGCCTTATTCTCACAATCATGATGGGGAAATTAATTCAAATAGCCTTATTTGAATTGCAGGCATGGAGAGTAAAAAATAAATTTTGTAAATTTATTTTAAAACTAATTTAAACTATTTAAAACCTTATAAAACAATCCAAAAATTCAATTCTAAGTTAAATAAATATGCAAAACATTTAGTACAAAGTTTGAATGTGTTGACATCAGATTTTGGTGGTGGTTTGAACTCCGGCCAGCGGGGGGGATTCTTTAGGATCTTTGACCTTTTTCCGTTCAAATGCAGTAAGACACCAAAATAAATAGAGAAGAAGAGAAGAGCAGAGAAGGAGACACAGGGTTTAACGTGGTTCGGCCAAATTCGGATGTCACCGGACCCTACGTCCACGGTAGCATTTTATTGAGATAGTATTTTTACTATGTTACAATGTTTGATCTCTATTTTGACAGAGTTTCAGTATGGAAACGATGGTCCCCTATAGAGGGGCTCCTTCCTCATATTTATAGAGGAGGAGAGGGCACAATAGGAATTACATATGCAGTAAATAAGTTACATCAATATTAAATGTACAAGACAATGTGCACAAGCTGTATCTCCTCTTTTGGCTACTGCAGACTGTCTCCTACAAACGGGGCCCCATTTGTCCGTTGGGGGAAGATGGGATCTAGTCCTCTGTCTGGTGAGCCTTCAGGTCGCAAGTCATGCTTTGTTGACCAGGTCGCTTATCCAACCTTGGGAATAGGGAGGTCGAGCTCGCTTCTTCATGCATGAGCTCGGCCTGATGAGGTCGTTCCACTATGCAACCTAATGGCGGAATGATTCTGGGCGTGCTTTGAGCTGGTCCTCTCGTTGGGCTTGGACTTCTCACGAGCTCTTTTGGATCGAACCAATTTCCTCATACAACATAAGCCCCCTAACTCTCAGCTCGTTCAATGGGCTGGGAGTTAAAACTCCTCAATTCCCAATCAGCTAGAGCCTTTTCCCGAGACTATTGTTTCATCTGTTCTAAGCCATGTTTCTGGCAACACGTGTCTAGTAGCTATTGTTGAGTCAACTTAGCCCTTTTCGAGGCTTATTAATGATGATGATTGGGGGAGTGAGTCTGGATTCTTCAGTAGAGCCAGCCCTAACTCTATATAAAAGAGAGATAATCTCTTCTGATTTTACATTTGAACAAATCATGGAGTTTCCTGATAAACCTCCACCATTTCTAGCATTCTGACCTTCCTCAAAGGCGTGTATGGTCTACTGCATAGATAGCTTGGAAGACTTATCTTCCCTGGTAACGCAAAAGGATCTCATATGGATCCTAGACTACGCTCTCCTAACTTCGTTGGGAAGCAACTGCTCGGTCAGCCGAGCCCTCAGGACTTCCTAATTAGCTTCTTTCAGGAGGGGCAAGTGGTTGAAGACGAAGGGCTGCAGCATTGCCGCTAATTGTGCATTGGAAGAAGAAAGTTACGATGCACGAGCTCTAATAAGCTGAGGCACAACCCTCCGTGGCTGATCCTTCTTCTTAGTCATAGGTCTTTCCCTTTGTATTTTACTTAGTTTGTATCTAGAGCTTTCTGATGTAAATCTGCCTCGTTGAGGTCTAATGAATAAAATTTCTTTTCTGCAATTTCTGCTTTTCGTTGTCTTCTTCTTCTTCTTCTTCTTGTTTTTTTTTTTTTTGCAAATACTTTGGTTTGAATTATCTATATGACCTGCGCATAGTCATAAGGTAGCATGAGTTGTGAACTAGAGCAATATCATGCTCAAGCCAATCCTGTGGCCAGATAAATGAACACATTAGTGTGAAAATCATTAAATAATAAAATAAGTTCGCATGGGAGATGTGAAACTAATGAGTGAGCGATCTCGTGCTTGGGCTGATCTCGTGGCCAAATAGATAAGTGCGCATGAGAGCTACAACTTAATTGAGTTCGCATGAGAGCTACGAATTTGACAAGTGAGCAATCATATACTCGGGTCGATCTCGTAGCCAAACAGATAAGTGCGCATGAGAGTTGTGGCTTAATTGAGTTTGCATGAGAGCTGTGACTTTGACAAGTGAGCAATCTCATGCTCAACCCAATCTCGTGGCAAGTAAAAAGGGGTGACCAATCTTGTGGCCGGGGCGATCTTGTGCCCAAATAAAAAGGGTGACCGATCTTGTGGTCAAGGCGATCTTATGCCCAAATAAAAGGTAGTGCCAAATAGGCAATTCACCTATTAAAAGAAAACTTAACATCAGTAGTTGTATTCAAAATGTTTATACAATTTACAAATGAGTACAAGAGTTTAAAGAATCGTCTTAATAGTAGGAGATTGCTCTTGCTCGGCATCCCATTAGGATGATCCATGCTGTTGCCTAGAGGGCTGCACAAGGTAGTCATACAAACGACCTCTCTTGATGAGGTCCTCGATAGCATCTCTCAGGGCTCAGCACTCTGAAGTTACGTGTCCGAACTCATTGTGATACGCATAAAATTTTCCTCGGTTGATCCTAGACTTGCTGGGAGTCTTTAAGGGTGGAGGCTTTCTGAAGTCCTTCTTGTCCATTTCCATTGCAAAGATTTTGTCTTGAATGTCTGTCAAGATGCTATAGGTGCTGTGGTGAGCTTGGAATAGGGGTCACTCATCTTTGCTCTTCTTGGCAAGCTGATGATCGGAATCATCATTCCCGTTCCCACGATGACCTCTTCTCTTATTTTGAGTCGAGCTATTCGACTCAAACTTCTGTGAGCTGAAGGTTTCATCCCATCTGATCTGTTTCGCTGCCCGCTCATAGAACTCGCCCAGGTTATCAATCGGGGACTTGTACAAACTTTTGAAGAGTTTGCCATCTCAATGTAGCCTTGCCGAAATAATGATTAGGATGGCCTCGTCCGAGGGCTTTTCCATATTGTTCACTTCACATTTGAAATGAGTGGCGTAGTCTTTCAGTGTTTCATGCTTGCCCTGAAAGATTGTAGCAAGATGGCATGGAGGCGTGAGCTACTTGTTCAGTGCTCGGTACTAATCAACAAACTTTTCTTGACATTCCTTCTAACTGCTTATGCTGCGAGTTGGGAGGCTCCTGAACCACGTGCGAGGGACTTTACCCAAAGTAGCAGGGAACACACGACACCAAACTAAGGGGCTACAAGCTTGAAAATCCATCTGGATGTTGAACAAGTCCAGGAGGCTATGTGGGTCACTATCTCCGTCATACAAGGGATGGCTGAAACTTTGAGCTTGCACTAGAGTGGTTCCTCCATGACTTCCCTGGAGAAGAGAGTGCACTCTTCAAAGCGACTTTGGTTATTTCCAGTCTGTAGGTGCCTCTCCAAATGCTTGACTCTTTGAAGGAGGTCTTCCACCAAAACATCCAAGCCCCCCGGTCCTCGGCTAGAGACTTGGTGGCTCAGTTCGCCTATTCGGCCACGTAAATGGCGATTTAGAGTCTGTTCTCTATTAACACCACTAGAATGCTCGACTCTGGGTATAGCGGTCTTAGCCTACACTCGCACATCCTGAGTTCTTGTATGCATTTATATCGTGACCATTTTGGCCAGCTCTCCCATCATGTGCTCAAGTTTCTCCTGACATTAGAGCCAAGTTTGTGATCCGTTGGCGCCGTTGGCAGCGGGGACTGGTTGTGCTAAACTGGCAGGAAGGATATCGGTAGCTGCTCTGATGACAGGAGTAGTTGATGAGTCTGTTGTCGAGACATGACCATTTGGAGGATAGGGCTGCGCATTTGAGGCTCTAATGGCTCTTCCCTTAGCCATTATAGCTAGCAATAAACCAGAACAGGTGAAATCCCCACAGACGACGCCAAAATGTTGACGTCAAATTTTGGTAGTGGTCTAAACTCCGACCAACGGGGGGGATTCTTCAGGATCTCTGACCTTTTTCCAATTCAAATGTAGTAAGACACCAAAATAAATAGAGAAGAAGAGAAGAGTAGAGAAGGAGACACGCGGTTTAACATGGTTCGGCCAAATCCGGATGTCATCGGACCCTACGTCCACGGTAGCATTTTATTGAGATAGTATTTTTATCATGTTACAATGTTTGATCTTTGTTTTGGCAAAGTTTCGATATGGAAACGATGGCCCCCTATAGAGGGCTCCTTCCTCATATTTATAAAGGAGGAGAGAGTACGATAGGAATTACATATGCAGTAAATAAGTTACATCAATATTAAATGTACAAGACAATGTGCACAGGCTGTATCTCCTCTTTCAGCTATTACAAATTGTCTCCTACAGGCGGGGCTCCATTTGTTCGTTGGGGGAAGACAGGATCTAGTACTTTGTCTGGCGAGCCTTCAGGTCGCAGGTTATGCTTTATTGACCAGGTCGCTTACCTAACCCTGGGAATAGAGAGGTCGAGCTCGCTTCTTTGTGCATGAGCTCAGCCTGATGAGGTCATTCCACTATATGACCTGATGGCAGAATGATTCTGGGTGTGCTTCGAGCTGGTCCTCTCGTTGGGCTCGGATTTCTCGCGAGCTCTTTTGGACCGAACCAATTTCCTCATATAACAGAATGTTTTTGATATAATTTTTCAAAAACTTTTTTTTATTAAAACATGAAGCAAACCTTAAAAGGAAAAAAAAAAAAGAGTTCCAGAATTTGAGCTAACTCTAATAAATCTAAACCTTTGCAAAATATTCTAAATAAAGCCTAATTATGTCTTCAACTAGAAATCTAAAGCCATCCATAAAAGATCCATTGAAATTAAATCAAATCAGTTTACAAAATATAAATTTACTTGATTTAGAAAAATAGGAACTAAGGATAATATTTGCAATTTTTCATAACAAGTTGTAATTTATTTTTATCAAAGGTTACAAATTTTAAAAAACTTTTGGTGTTGCAATTTTAATAATAGTTATAATTTTTCATATGTTTGTAGCATGTAAAGTTTGGTATAGAATTATAATATTTTGTGAAAAATTATAAAAATATAAAAAAAAATTCAAGTTTTTATAACAACTTGCAAAAACAGATAGCATGACAAAAAAATATAGATGTGCATGAATCAATTACCCTAACCTTTTTCACATTTATCAACTTATCGCCCATTAATTAGACATTTGCTTAGCCTTCTTTGTTTCTGTTTTCATGGACAGCCCAAGACTGCGCCAAAGAACCTAGATGAATTGCACATTCATATTTTTATTTTGATCTAATAATATCATAAAAATTTATTTTTTATGATAATAAAAATGATAATTTTTTATGATAATAACAATGATAATACATATGCACAATATCTAAGATTCGAACTCTGGTCACCGAAAAAAAAAAAGCCCGAAAAACAATATCAAAAATTACTATACCAAGAATGCCAGTATCCTAAAATTTGGATTTAGTCATTGGTAAACATTATTTGACTATATATGGATACTGTTATTCAATTTCAAAAAATTCCCATATAAATTAATTTTAAGAAAATTTTGGGGTTAAACTGGTTATTTATACTAATTACATCTTACTTCCTATGAAAACTAGAGATGCTAAATGGACCGCCGGTCCGCGGGACTCGCGGACCGATCTGCATTTTTTCACGGACCGGATCAAGCAAAAATTAGTCCGTTTAAATACGGGCCTAAATGAACTAAGTCCGTTTAGGCCCACATTTATGCGGACCGGCTAATTTAGCATTAAATTAGCTTAAAGTCCACAGATCATGCGGACCAGTCCGTATTTTTTTACGGACTGGACCAGATAAAAGTTGATCCGTTTAAATGCGGGTCTAAACGGACTTGATTCGTTTAGGCCCGCATCCGTGCGGACCGGTTCGTTTAGCATCCTGATGAAAACATCAAGTTTTTATATAAAAATTTGAGTTAAACTATTTTATTCTTATTTATAATATCATTTAATTTTTAATTAGATTTTATAATTTAAAAAATATAGAATTGAATCCTTATATCTATTTTTGTTTATTTCTAATTATATATATCCCATCACTTATTTGGTAGGTTTCATTAGTAAGGATACATGTGTACAACACTTTATTAATGTAACCTGTTTATATGGTGCTTTCACATTATCTTTATTTGTTTTTAAATGATAAATAATTTAAAGAAAATATAATATTTCAAAGAGTTATTTTCTTTTTGAGAAAATAATCTCACTTTATCAATTATTAAATCACGTCAATAAATTTTTGTCTTTATATATTAATTGCTATAATATCTAAATAGAAAATAATGAAGAATATCAGAGAGAAAAAATAAATCTAACAATTTAATTCTAAATTTCTAAATTATAAGATCCCGATTATAAATTAAATGTTATTATAAGTAGCATAGAGTAATTTAATTAAAATTGCATCTATCCATAACGTGTTTGATGATATGTCCATTAACTATGACGATAGTTTAACATGTGAATTGACGACAAAACTATAATGATTCATTAAGAACATATTAAAGTATCTAAACCTCCTTTTCGGACAACTTATCCATCTGAAACAACATTTGACTATTCTACTGCGTTAACACTTAATCCTGCAAATTAAAATTCCAATTCTTGAAACATATATACGGCGAAATATTCATTGTTTCTACGAGAAGTATCATACATCTGGTAGCTTTTTTAAAGAAAAATTGTATTTTTTATTAATTTTTTTAAATATCTTTTATTGCAAAATTAATTGATAGAATTGTACCTTTTGAATAAATACTTATTATCCGAAAAGTATATAAAATTTTAACTTTGTTAAATTACTCTATTACTTTTTGTAGTTTCATTTAATTTTTAATTACATCTTTATAGTTTAAAAGTTTTTAATTGAGTCTTTATACTTATTTTTCATTTTCAATCAAATACTCTGTGCTATCTTCTTATTAGATTTTATTAACAATTGACTCACATAGATAATAATTTATTAGCACTTTATGAAGTGAGGGGCAAATAATTTATATTTTTTATCCAAAAATGAAATAATTTCATAAAATATCCTAATTTTTTTAAATTATTTGTCACATAAATATAAATAAAAATTATATAAAAGTTATACATCAGTTATCGTTAAATTTCATCCAAAAAGTGCTACCAAGTGTGCCAAATACTAACAAAATCAAACAAGAAAATGAAATGAGATATCCAATTAGAAACGAAAAGTAAGTATAAGGTTCTAATTCAAACTTTTAAATTATAAAGATCTAATTAAAATTGAGTAAATTTATAAGATGTGATAAAGTAATTTAACTTTTTAATTTTTATAAAAATTTACAATACTATACCTGTAAATTTATAACTTTCTTTTGTAAAAGATTTTTCCTAAAACTATCAACAACCTCTGAAATATAAGATAAACATCAACCCTTAAAAAAATATGACAAATATGATAATTGGACCGCTAACTTTCACTCATATTTCAATTTTGTTTTTTAACTTTCATTTAGTTTAATTTTGTCCTCTGATCTTAAAAAACAAAGCAATATTGGACTTTGTTAACATAATTCATTACAATAGTAAAAAATTCTAAATAAATATTAAATAAGAGTGATTTTTGCAATGCATGAGAAGCACTTGTGTTTTGAGGATGCGTGGAAATTATGTAATTTGGTGATAATGCAATATGTGCGGAATACAAATTCCATTGGTTTTTATAGTTTTAAACATAATGATTTTGTTTAATAACAAAATAGTTTTAATAGACCAAAAGTCGTTTGTCATCTTAATTCTAGATCAAGGTCAAATATGTTGAAATTCTCTTGTTTTAAACTTTATAGTTCATAAATTATAATTAGTTAATATCCAGATAATTTAGAGTACTAATATAGTGACATAAAGTTATTGGACTCAGTTTGTTACTATAGTCTTTGCCTAGATATTGGGTTGGATTACTATGATAGGTAGGATTTAAGTTAATTTTCACTATTATTTATTAGTAGGTCCTTATTCCTATGTCTTATATAGTCAAATAGTATTTTTTTCTATCAGATTACTATCACTACAAAAAAAATAGGATTTTTCAATGGAATATTCTAGCGGATTTTAATCCGTTGGACAGATTGAAATCTATTGGACTTTCCGTTGGAATGTCCGTTTTTAATTTTTTTTTCAAAAAAGGGGATATTTCAACAAAAATTCCAACGGGATGCTATTCGTTGGAATATTCCAATAGAAATTTCTCTTGGAATTTCCATTGGAAAACTTTTAAAAAAAATTCCAACGGAAATTTCCATTGGAAATCTTAAAAAAATGTTAGAAGGACTAAATTGAAAAGTTTTCAAGGACTAAATTAAAAAGTCTTAATTTCGGTGGGACAAGTTTGGAAATAATGCAAAGTTTAGGGGGCCAAATTAGCCTAGTCGGTAGCTGGTAACCGGCTTTCCTTTTTTCTTTTGGCTTCTCCAAAAGCTTCACTTCACGGGACTTCTCCCTCTTTCCTTGGCTTCTTCTTCTCTCTCTCTCTCCATTCGGTCTCTCTCTATTACTCTCTTCTTGTGTTTCGCTGGCAAAGTCCGGCCAGCCAGCAAGCTTTTGGCTCCCTCCCTCTTCTCTTTCTTGGCTCTTCATTTCCAGCATTATCATCCTCTTCTGGTGTCTGTTCGGCTGACGCTTCCTCCGGCTTCTTCACAACGTTCTAGCTTAATTCGAGCTATCCACTAGTACTTTGGATAACGGTGAGTAATATTAGATCATTGGATTTATTCTATAGCAATTCTACAGTTAATTTTCAAGATACTCATGTTAGAAGCTCTTAACAG
>JANHAO010017997.1:0-13770 GCA_026873985.1 Saraca asoca
AAAAATATAAATTTATTAATTTTAATATTAAAAATTATTTAATATTATATTAATATATAAATTTTAATATATTAAAATTATAATTGTAATATACATACACATACTAATTAATTAATTATATATTATTTATTATATATTACTAGGTTAATGGATTAATTTACCAGGCTAATCCAATAGCCCAATGGAACCAGGTTAATAGGCTAACCTACTAGCCCGATGGGTTAACACTTATCAGTCCCAGACGCTTATCGAGTTAGGTTATTTCGGGCCAGTCCCTTATCAGATCGGGCCACTGTTATCATTTTCTGTACCAATCCTAGTCGCAAGTCTGGCAAAATTATACCAGTCCCAGGCTAACACGTTAAACCCAACCCATTTTGACACCTCTAAGGATCAAATTAGGATTAATTAGGAAATATATAACTGCCGTGTAATAAAATCTGTTAGATTTGTATAAAAAATTAATATAAATGGACAAAATACTAATGCTATAAACTATAGATTATTTCTTTACAATATTTTAAATTATGGACAAATAGATTGAAATTAATGTCATTCCAAGTGAAGAAAGCCAATTTTTCTTATATTTTGTTATTGATACAACACGGTAGTTAAAGAGAGTGTGATATCGATGCTGGGCAACTAGTGAGAAATTAGCTCCACATCAAATACGTATCACAAAATGAAGGGTAGGCAATTAAAAAAAATTGTAAAATTGATATTTATATTTTCAAATATTTTTCATAATTCTCTGACCTCTTACCTATCCATTTTTATCATTAGACTTGAATATGTTTTTAATCCCTTAAATTTACATAAAATTATAATTATGTTTCCCTATTTTTAATTTTAATAATATTATCTTTCATTTTTTTGATGTTGTAATTACTTCTTTTTGTCTTATTTTCCATTAAAAAGAGATGTGTTAACAGTGAAATTGGTCAAGCCCAAACTCCAGTCAATCAAACAGTTCAACAATCCTCAAGCTGCAAACTGATTATAAGAAGAAGGAACTCAAGAGATTATTGGAGGAAAAACAGTAAGAACAAAAAGTTTTTTATTGTGATTTAGCCAAAATTTTCTGTTGGGAATTCTACATCCATAGTAATATTATCGCCCTAGAGTAAATTTTGTAAAGTTATAGTAGGTATTTTCTTCCCCCCATTGTATCAGCTCCTCCCCCTCTTTATAGAGGCTAGGAGGTTACAAATGCAAATTTATAAATTGTAAATCTGTTACATCAATTAATAAATGACAACTTAGACTTCTGTAAATCGACTTCTGTAGATTATTTTCTATAAGTGGGACCCTCTGGCTGGTTTTTATAAGTTGGCTTTGTAGGTCATTTAAGTGGATGCTTGCCTCGTGTTCAATCTCAACAGGGCCCTTAGATGGGCGAGATGATATGTTATGCAAGTTGGAGCTCTGTCCTAGGGTCTTCGCTAACCTTTGATAGGAGATCGCGAGCTCGTATCTATTGATCAGGGCTTACATGGGACAATGCATTGGCTATACGATCCAAGACTCATCTTTGGTGAGCCGGGGTTACTACCTTGGACTCATCTCGCATCCTTTGCTCCGAGCTTGCAGTTGGTGATCAGTGACTTTGGCTTCCAAGCAAGCTGGGCTTTTTCCATTTGGACTTATTTGTTGGACTTTTGCCAGCCCATTTATAAAAATTGAAAAAACACCCATAACATTAGCCCCTAGCTCTCAATGTGCTTCGTGGATTGGGAGCTACAACCTGATGGCAAAAGCTCGATCTGCTAAATTGCCTTTTAGGCCTCTGCTTTCTTCAAGTTTCATCTCGAGTGTTCGTGTGCTCATCTTCCTTAATGAAATAAGGCTTCTGATCAGTTGAATACTCAATAGGCCACAGATGAGAGTTCTTGCAAACCATAACTCGGAGAACATTAAAAAGGATCAGCACTCAGTCAATCAACCTTGGTGAGCATATGCCAAGTTAGATGGCTAGCAAATCATATGAAGTTATGCATTAGAGGGCCCGAGCTGGCATTGAGATAGGTCGTAAGAGAGTTACAACTGAGTATTAGATCGCATGTGAGCTGTGAACAATAAATCACATGTGAGCGGTGCTTCAATTGGTCTAGAAGTCACAATCATCAAGAAAGTCGCATGTAAGCTACGAGTAATAGGTCGCATGAATGTTGCACCTTAATTGGACTAGAGGTCAAAGTTGGCAAGGAATCTGTGGATATTTTTAGTGCCATAGTGCCTCAATTGGACCAAAGGTCGCAATTAGTAAGAAGTCTGTGGATATTTTTAGTGCCACAGTGCCTTAACTGTGACCTTTGGTCACAGTTGGCAATAAGTCTGTGGATATTATTTGCACCATAGCTCCTCAATTGGATCGAAGGTCATAGTTGGCAAAGAGTCTATGGATATTTTTAGCACCACAGTGCCTCAACTAAACTGAAGGTCACAGTTGGCAAAGAGTTTGTGGATATTTTTAGTGCCACAGTGCCTCAAATAGACCGAAGGTCATAGTTGGCAAACAGTATACACATGGTGTTTGAGAAAGTCGGCTGTATAAGAGCTCAAAAAGCTGCATGCGCTTAATGCAAAAAGTAGATTGTATACATGTAAGCAAATGTTGCTTTAGGGCAATGCCAATGGCAAACCAAAATTTTCTTTCAACAGAGACAAAGAGGAAAGCTTAGGCACTAGCTTGGAAACATCATTACTAAATGGTTCTCACTATAGAGGCTTGTCCTTGATTGGGATCCCCTTGTTAGGATTGCTGCCTCGCAAGTTGCACCATGTAATCTCATATGCAACCTCTCTTGATCAAGCTCTCAACTGTGTCCTTGAACTCTTGGCAATTCGAAGTACCGTGCCCAACCTTGTTGTAATAAGCACAAAATTCATTTTTGTTCCGTCTCTTATAGGGAACCTCTAAAGGGCTGGGCCTTTTGAAGTCTTCTCTGTCCCTTTCTATTATGTATATCTTATCCTAAGTATCAGACAGGATACTATAGTAGTCATGGTGGCCTTGATGTTGAGGGCACTCATTTCTAACTTTCTTTTCAGGTTAGCCATCGGAGCCATTCCTATTACCATTTTTGCCATTACTAGAGTTATTCCTCTTCTTGCTTTGATCAGACTTGCCTATTTCACTCTTTTGATCGGGCTTACAGTGGCCGAAAGTTTCCTCCTATCTAATCTTCCTGGGAGCCCAGTCATAAAATTCATCCATATTATAGCTTTCCGTTCTTGTGAAGCCCTGCTGAGATTGTAGTTAGGATGGCTTTATCCGAGTGCTTTTCCACATTGTTGACCTCATGCCTGAATCAGGCGATGTAATCTTTCAGTGATTCATGTTTATGCTAAAAGATCATCGTAAGGTGATAGGGGGCACAAGATACCTCTTCAGTGCTTTGTATTGGCTAAGAAATTTTTCCTAACATTCTTCCCAATTGTCAATGTTGTGAGTCGAGAGGTTCCTAAACCATATTCGAGGTACATCTCCTAGTGTAGTTAGGAAGACTCAATATCTAATCATGGGATTACCTATCTGGAGATTCATCTGGACCTTGAACATGTCTAGGTAGTCGTGCGAGTCGCTATCCCCATTGTACAGTAGATTAAAAGGAATTTTAAGCTTGTGCAAGAGAGGTTTCATCTTAATTTCCTTCGAGAAGGGAGACCATTCCTCGAAGCATCCTCGATTGTCTTGAGCTTGAGGGCGTTCTTCTAATTGCTTCACCTTCTGAAGTAACTCTTCTACTATCAAACACAATGTCCCAAATCGCTGACTAGAAGCCCAATGGCTCCTCCTATCTTCTCGATCACGCGAGCCGCGACCTAAAGTATGCTCTTGTGATCTATGACCTAAGGAATGTTCTTGATTGGCTCTACCCGAGCACCAAGCTTATTACTGTTGGTGAGCGTTTCTAGGTGTAACAACTTCGACTTGCCTTCGCACACCTTGAGCTTGTGCTTGCACTAGTACTGTAACTGCTTTAGTTAATTCTCCCATCATATTTTCTGATTTCTCCTAATGCTGATGTCATGCTTGCATACCATCAGTCGCATGAGCATTTATAGTAGGTTGGTGATGGCTGGGCAAACTAGTGGTAGCAATTGTAGAGGGGGCAGCAGAGGCTCCTCCTGCTAGAAAACCCAGACCCTGCCATTATGCAAAGCCATTCGGCTCGTTAACCAGAGCATTTGAACTTATGTGACTCTTCCTCTCACCATTGTGGTCGAATCAAGAGTTTAATCAGAATGCAGATGAGGTCCTCCTTCTAGGGTCAAAATGTTGATGGTGAGATTTGGTCAGACCCAAACTTCAGTCAACTGAACAGTTCAATAATCCTCAAGTTGCAAACTGATTATAAGAAGAAGGAACTTGAGAGATTATCAGAGGAAGAACAATAAGAACAAAGAGTTTTTTAATGTGGTTCAGCCAAAATCCTCTGTTGGGATTCTTATGTCCATGGTAATGTTATTGCCCTAGAGTAAATTTTGTAGAGTTACAGTAGGTATTTTCTTCCCCCCATTGTATTGGCTCCTCCCCCTCTTTATAGAGACTGAGAGGTTACAAATGTAAATTTACAAATTGTAAATATGTTACATCAATCAATAAATATAAATAACAACTTAGATTCCTGTAAATCGATTTCTGCATATTGCTTTCTGTGAGTGAGCCCTTCTGGCTGTTTTTTGTAGGTTGGCTTTACAGGTCGTCTATGTGGATGCTTGCCTCGCATTCAATCTCAACGGGGCCTTTAGATAGGCGAGATGATATATTCTGCGAGCTGGAGCTCTTGTCCTGAGGTTTTCGCTGACATTTGATAAGAGATAGCGAGCTCGTATGTAGCGACCTGAGCTTGCACGGGGCAATGCATTGGTTATGCGATCTGGGGCTCGTCTCTGGCAAGCTAAGGTTACTACCTTGGACTCATCTCGCATCCTTTACTTTGAGCTCACAACTGGCGATCAACGACTTTTGGCTTCCAAGCGAGCTAGGCTTTCTCCATCTGGACTTACTTATTGGGCTTTTGCTAGCCCATTTACGAAGATCAAAAAACACCCATAATAAGATGAAACTTATTAAGTGGATATTTATGTTGTACATGTGATATTTATGAGGTCATAAACTGAATTATTTATTTTGTTGTGTTTCATATTTCTCTAATTCTTCATCTCTTTCAAGTCCTAATATCTGAAGAAGCTAAAAAAAACATGCTTATGGGGAATGATTTTGTAATTTCAAGGCCACCAAAAAAATTAGTGTCAAAATGAAATAATTAGGGTTTAATGTTAGGTTCAATGGTTATTCACTTGCAATTCAGGGGATAGTTTTCTTATTCTTCTCATTTATACTATAGCTATATAAGTGAAGTATCTGTTACATAAATATTATGTCAATTAAATAGGGTCTACCTAACAAATCTCATGTTCTTTTAATAACAAATGAACAAGGGAAACTAATTGTAATTTTAAAAAAAGATATAGGGTAACATTATTCAAATTAAAAATTGAGAGATAAAATTATAATTTCTAGTAAAATTGGAGACTAAAAGTGTATTTAAGGTTTGAAACTGTTAAATTGATGAGGTTAATTGACGAAATAAAGTGAAGTTGAGAAATGATCTGTAAACATAGTAAAATTAGTCATGCATGACAGAAGTGGTTCACCGAACATGTTCTAACAATTAAATTTGTATTTCAATAGATTTTTAGTAAGTGTGTAGAAAATGATTCAAGAAGAGGGATATTTACCGGTATATATAGGTATTGAACGTGTCAATTAGCGTGCTCTTGGACGATTGAGGTATTATCACGTATCTGTAATATATTAACAATGATAGCGAGAATCTTGCCAAGAAAATGTTGATGTCACATTGTTTATGTAAGCTTAATCACATCTTTTATCATGTGTTGGTTCAACTATTGATTCATGAAATTATCGACTAATTAAGTTTTTATATCCTAGGTCATTTGACTAAGTGTGGATAGTTGATCGACTTGAGGTAGCATGTACCAAATACCAATTCTTCACTTAGTCCTAATTGATTGATTACTGGTCGAACAATCAGAGATCACATATTATTTTATACTGTGTTAAAGTTTATCATTATTTTCATTCCTCTACTAAGACTCTTAGAGAATTTATTCACTATTTTTTTTGACTCACCAAAATTAATGTCAGTTTGGAATTGTTATTGGAAAGTTTTACGGGTTGCTAATTATTTGCAATTTATAAGGATCAATCATTCTCTTAACTAAATTCGTAAATCATCAATTTTCAATTGTTCACATTTTTCTGGACTATCAAGTTGATTTTTACTATTGTTTCAAATACCAAACATATTAAAACAAAATAAAACAAGATTTTATGTGAAGAAGGTAAATTTACGTGAAATTTAATAGGAATAATACTAAGTTAATGTAAAATTTTAAATTGATATCAACATATTTTTCAATATTAATTTTATTGTATCCCTAGTTTTTTTGTACTAATTTAATAATTTAATCTAATAATAATACATAAAAGGTGTTTGGTAAATAACTTTTGCTGAGTCTAGTTGTTTAATTAAGTCAATCAACTATTTTAATGCTTGATAAATGACTGTTTGAATCATGTTTTTGATTTTCAAAAAGTAAATTGAAAAAAATTAAGAAACTTAGTTTTTTCAATTAGTTGTTTGACATTTAGGATATAAAAAGAAATTATTATTCATGATTAATTCAACTTTTGACACCCTTATCCTTAGTATATAAAAAAATTCTTATAAGAAATATGTATGAAATATATTATTTAATTCATCTTTTATTTTCTTCTACTATCAACTTATAAGAAATAATAATATCAACTTATAAGAAATAATAATATGAAGCATAATAATAATAATAATAATTAGTAATAATAATAAATTTATTTTTATTTAAAATTATTTATTTTTTAATAAAAAATAATAATAACTTATAAATATTTATTTCTTAAAAGATAATCTAATAAATAATTGATTATAATTATTTATTTTTAAAAAAAGTCTAATAAATAATAAATTATTATATTTTTTAGAAAAATATTTAATAAATAATATTTTAAAATTTAAAATATTATTAAAATAAAATAATATTTATATAAATTATAAAATATATCTATATCTTTTATATGTCAATTTTATATATAAATAATTATTTATAAATAATTAATTTTATTAAATATTTTTATAAAAATAACTAATATTATTAATTGATCAAATAAACTAATATAATTAATTATCAACTAAATATAATCAATTGGTTGTATAACATAACTTTGGTGTAATAGTTCGAAAAAGGAAAATGCAGCAATTTTTTTTCAGAAAAACTGAGGGGACGAAGAAAAAAGAAAGCGACGCACCTCGTTGTCCACCTTATCCCATTCCCGTTCCTGTCCCTCCGTTGGGGTGATATAAATTTCATTTTGTGGATAATAAAATTTCCTTATCCTTTTTCTTTGGACATTATGCCACCACCATTACTTCAAATTTCAAGCTCTGCTATGCTAACCTTATGCATTCTTAAAGACAACTATACTCCCTCTCTCCGTCTGTTCCTTCCATTTCCATTTTCTGCAGTCATTGAGTTCAACAGGTAATAAAAATGATACATCGCACATTCCAAACTCCAGTTCTGTTTTACAGAATTAAGCGGTTTCTCCTTCTGTTTCTGGGGTATTTTTTTTGTTAATTGATCATTTTTTTCTCTTTAATATATGCTTTTGTAGAATCGTTTGTTTTTGAATCGGGGAAATATGGGACAATTCAAGAAAGTTGAGGATCATCTTCCTATTTTTAGTATTATTTATAGGAAGACAGCGGTCATTTCCTTTCCGCACCTCTGATTTTCCTAATGCAAAAACAGATTACTTTTTCGCTATTAAATTTGTATGAGTTATTTGCATTGCTTTTTATTGGAATTTCAGTGTTTATTGTTTCTATTGCTAGCTGTTCCTTTTTGATATTTTTCTTCCTATCTGTTTCTTACGGTTATTTCTGAGTAAGCAGTTTCAGCCCGGGTTTATAGGATTTTCTTATGTAAAAGGGATTAGGATTACTGAATATGTGTAGGGCACAAATCTATGTAGTGAATGAACTCATGAAGTTAAAAAAAAAAAATCATAAATCTAAAAGAACCATGTTAAGGTGCCTCTTGAATTGGAAGGGATATAGGTTTGCAGTTGCATCTAGATGATGACATTTTACCTTCTTTATTTTATGTGTTATAAGTTGGACTTGCATCGTCCACTGTAGACTACAGCTTCTTTGATTGATTACTCAATTTTGAATCTTTGATCACAAACTTACATATATGAAGGTGTTAGTGTATATGAAGGTGAACAGAAGATAAATTGTGGACTTCCTTGAAAGCCAAGCAGTCACAGTTTGCAAGCACAAGTTTAAAGGAAATTATTATGGGAAAACCTGGAAATGAGAATGCTGTTTCTGGAACCAGCAACAAAAATCAAGCAGCCAAAGCCACCACAAAGAAGGCAAGGGTTCAGTCAGTAACAATCAAGGTATGAAATTACAAAGTTATACAACCTAGAAAATTCAAGTTCACCTCGACTGTCAATCATTCTCAGAGCAAGGGAAATTTTAATTTATGCTAAAGAAAAAGGGTAGATATGTTGTATAATAGAGTATCTTTTGCTGTTACTGATATCATAGTTGATTAGTTGATATTCAAATGACAATATACTTATATTTGTTTTCATTTTCTCTATAAAATTAGGCCTATAGGGCAATTTAGCTTGTCATATGTAAATTTTGTAATATGATGTATCTGGTTTTCTGCTGCTTCTGGAACTTGGTAGCATAGTAATAAAAAGGAATATCCTTCTGGCTTTTCCGTTTGGTTTATGCAGCTGAAGAGCTAGACAAATGATTGATATTTGATTAGTCATTGCCATGTGGATCCGACTTGTGTGTCTTACTGATGTAAATTATGTGAGGTAACTAGTCTATGTGCAATTCGGATTTCAGATGAAGTTACTGGTTCATTTTGTTGGTATATAGGAGAATAATCTGGATGGCAAGAATCAATCTCTTCAAGTTGCAAGGACTCCAGACTTAAAAAGTGAACCCAGTTGTACTTTCTGTAATGGTAAAAATAGCTGCCAATTTGTGCGCACGAGAACAAAACTAATGAACATTCTGATAAATAGGGGAAAACCACAGGATGTCAATGCCATTTTTGAAGATCTGATTGAAGGAGGGCACCAGCCATCTTTAATAACATACACAAGCCTGTTGAATGCCTTGACCATCCAGAAATGCTTCAACTCGATACATTCCATTGTCTCACAGGTGGAAGAAAAAGGAATGAAACCTGATTCGATATTTTTTAATGCTCTCATAAATGCATTTGCTGAATCTGGGAACATGGAGGAAGCCATGAAAACTGTAGAGAAGATGGAAGAAAGTGGATTGGTACCCGATACAAGCACTTATAACATGTTGATCAAAGGATATGGGATTGCTGGTAAGCCTGAAGAATCAATGAAACTGCTTGACTGGATGATGATGGATGTTCATTTGAAACCCAATATCAGGACGTATAATGTGCTCATTAGAGCATGGTGTAAAAAGAAGGACATGACCAAAGCATGGAATGTGATGGAAAAGATGGTAGCTTCAGGAATGCAGCCAGATGCTGTTACTTTCAACACAATAGCTACAACTTATGCTCAGAATGGACAGACAGCCCAGGCTGAAGCGATGATTTTAGAGATGCAGACCAATGGTGTGTGGCCCAATGAGAGAAGTTGTAGCATCATCATAAGTGGATACTGTAGAGAAGGTAAAATAAAGGAAGCCTTGAGGTTTGTGTACATGATGAAGGATCTGGCAATACGCCCTAATCTTGTCATGCTCAACTCTATAATAAAAGGTTTTGTGGAAGTGATGGATAGAGATGGTGTTGATGAGGTGAGTTTGATTATATGAATCTATGCTAGTTAGCCGAGCTTTTCATTTTTCAAGGAAAAAGTTTTTTTTTTTTTCTGCTTTGGATCTTTTTATTAGCAAAACATCTATTGGTTATTATTTTAGTGCTATTTGCCTGCTTGATTGCATTGTGGATATAATCTCTGACGAAATACTAATCTTCAGGTCTTAAAGTTGATGGAAGAATTTCAGGTAAAACCAGATGTGATAACATATAGTACCATAATGAATGCGTGGAGCTCAGCTGGATTCTTGGAGAAATGCAGGGAGGTCTTTGATGACATGTTGAAATCTGGGGTAAAACCCGATGAACAGGCTTACAGTATTCTTGCTAAAGGTTATGTGCGTGCACAAGAACCAGAAAATGCTGAAGAACTGCTAACTGCCATGATTAAATCAGGCCTCCATCCCAACGTCATCATATTCACAACTGTCATAAGTGGGTGGTGTAGTGCTGGCAGAATGGACTATGCTATCAGAGTTTTTGACAAAATGTGTGAATTTGGTATTTCCCCAAATTTGAAAACATTTGAAACCTTGATTTCAGGATATGCAGAAGCAAAACAGCCACGGAAAGCAGAAGAAATACTTCAAACAATGGAAGAGTTTCGTGTTCAGCCAAAGAAATCCACAATCTTGCTTGTTGCTGAAGCCTGGAGTTCTACTGGATTAACAAAAGAGGCGAATCGGATACCAAGTGCCTTTAAAAGCAAGCAGGCTACCAACACAATAGAGAAAGAGGAAGAAGAAATACCTGCTGAGAGCTTGGAGGAAATTTACCAAAAGCCATATAACAATGCTCCTTACTCCAATATCTTACAGATACCAACTTTAGTTACCAGTGATCAAAAGAGTTCAGCCTTAGCGGCTAAAAAAGGTAGAATGCTCTTGAGAGATGCTGATTTGGAGAGCTCATTTGTCAAAACAAAATTCAAGTGTCTTTCTCAAACTTGCAAATCCGGAGAAAGATTTTCCATTATCTGCCACAAACAGTTTCAAGGGCAGCACGGTACATACCAACTTGGAAATTCATGTACAGCAATATTCTTGAACTAAAGGGGTTGGTGTCCTTAGGAACGCGAGGTGGGAAGTCAATTTTATGTAAACCACATTCATATATTACCAGCAACTGAAATTTGACATTGAAATGTAGATATTAGACGTTTTTTCACCCAAATACTGCTTGCATTTTCATGTAATTAAAAAGCTTTTTCTAGGATATATTACTTTGCTACTCTTTATGACTTCATTTGATTTTTAATTAGATCTTTATAGTTAAAAAGTTAAGAATTAAGTTTTTAAACTTATTTTTATTTTTAATTAGATATCTCTTGTTATATTTATGTTAGATTTTATCAGTAATTGATATACGTAAATAATAATATATTAATAATTTATAAATTAAAAATATATTATTTAAATTTTTTTAAAAGCAAAATAATTTTATAAAATGTTATAATTTTTTATATATTGTCCCTTAAAAATACAAATACAAATATGTAATCTTTTTATTAATGATAGTTAAATTACATTAACAAAATATTATTTAAATGTGTTAATTATTAATAAAATTTAATCAGAAAGTGATGGGATGCATTTTATTAGAAACAGAAAATAAATATATTCAATTATAAATTTTTAAATTATAAAAATATAATTCAAAATTAAATAAAAATATAAGGAGAAACACAATAATTTAATCTTTTTTTTTTCTCTTTTATTGTAGCTTCCGTTTTGTGTTTGGGTTGGGGAAGGGGTGGGAACGGAGAACATCATTTTGTCTCTCTCCCCCTCACGTTAAACTAAAAAGTTAAATCTAAAGATAATAAGAGTAAATTTGGTTAGTATGCAACAATGAAATCATTAACGGAGATTACTTGACAACAATAAATTTGGTTAGTACGTTATAATGAAATCATTGATGGAGTTACTTGACAGCAGTGGATTGTATAAATATATTTTACAACTTTTCATGTAGAAGGCAGACAGTAGAGCTTTGTTTGCAGTAAACAAAATGCCATAATCTAGATTTAAAACATCGGAATATTTTTTATCTTATTGTAATATTGAAAATTTTAATATTATTTGTATTTTGATAAGTCACGAAATTATGTCCTTTACTTATCGTTTTAAATAACATAAAGGTAGACAAAGGGAACTTCTACAAATTTCAGGTTATGGATGCGTGATTTATGTAGGGTAAGGTAACTCATAATCAAAAGGAATGGATTGAATGTTTTCAAAACTTTCATAATTTTTAAGATTTGCATTGAAAAACATTTGATTTTAGAAATTTATTAGATGATTTTAATTCAACAATTCAAGATAACTTTATGAAGATGTTTGCACTCAAGATATAGCAAATCAAAATATTTGTTCGAAGTAACTCATTCAACTATATAGACAAGGCAACAAGAAATACATTCAAGGATTCAAACATCTAAACAACATAATAAATATTAAAGCACAATATATCTAACAAATTTTATCATAAAAACAGAGCATATTATTAAATATAAATAGAGTAAGGGTAGAGAGATTAAATACAAGAATTTATAGTGGTTTCTTCTTGAAGATCCAGTTCAAGGTATACATCCATTCTTCAAGCTTTTCAAGTTTAGGCTGCTTCTCCACTATCTCTTCAAATTTCAACTAACATTTGAAGAAGCCTTATAATTTCTTTGCTCCTCTTTGAGCAAATCATTCTTTATCAGGGATATTTTATCCTCTCAAAAAATTTCTAAGAAATGCCTCACCCTTTTTATAAAATTCAAAGGGATTCCTCACCTTTTATCACTCAAAAGAAGATTTGAATGATAAATAACTTACAAAAACTCTCTTAAAGAGTAGATGAAACAAATGAAACACCTAGAATAGAAAATTTTCATAATAAAGAACTCAAATCTTGATTTTAATGAAAGAAAGAGTAATATATGATAAATGATGAAGTTTAGGCTTTCTATACATTGTAATCGATAATTCTTAACTTATATAAGAAGTCCATAATGTTTTATATCTGTTCAGGACAGTTTTGAATGAAATCTAGTCATTATTTTCGAATTTAACCCAAATGAGTCAACTTGTAAGATGACTTGCGAAGACAAGATTTTAGACTTAACTTAATTTTTTGTTTGAAGCCCGTTTTAGGTAGAAGACCTATTGTTGGAAAGATATTTGAATCCAATTTCAAATGGAACTGGTTTTATACTCATACAATAATTATTTTTTGAGAAATTGTAAAAAGAATGAGCTAAGGTCTGAAAAACTTAATTGTAAAAAAAAGATTTTTATACTTCCAAGTTTCCAAAGCTTCATTCTTCTCATTCTTCAAAACTTGATGCATCTCTTCTTTCTTCCTTGTTCTTCATTATTCCTTCTTGAGTTCAATATTGATTGCAGCTATCGACAACGATCAAAATTAGAAATTTATATAAACTGAAGCTACCTAACTATTTACAGTATAGGTAACACCGGGTCGAGCCCTTGGATTATTTTAAGATGATGATATAAATCAAATTAGGAGCTGGAAATAGGGGGTTTGGCAGAAACTAGATCCTAAGATACACTAATATGCAGAAACTGAAATGACAACAAATAACAAGTAACTAGCCAAGGGAATCAACTAGCTTGAGATTAATGCATCCTTGATCACTTAAGGTTCATTCAATTGTTAAAAATCATAGTAAGAAGCCTTGAAATGATTAATGAATCCATCCTAAATAGTCAAGATTCAGCCAAGCAAACAACACATCAAAAGCTCAATGCATTGCTTAGTTTTCCTATCCTCTTCCTAAAATTGATCATT
>JANHAO010017998.1:0-13765 GCA_026873985.1 Saraca asoca
CCATTTTTATTTTTAACATTTCTCTAGTTTTCAAGCATGTCATTTAGTTTTTCATTACTATCAGCAAAACTTTGTAGCATCTTATTCAATCTCTCTGTCTTTAGCTTGTAAGAGTCACAATGCTCACATGCTTTGTTCTTACTGACTAATTTTTTAGCTAATACATTTAAATCAACATTTTCTTTTTCAATTTTCTTTATCTTTTTAATTAGATTTTCATTTTGACCTTTAGTTTCTTTATCTACTTATTGGCTTTAGTAAGTGTTTCATAAATCTCTTCATATAGATCATCAGAATCATCATCATCTATTTGTTTACTTGAATCACTAGTGGAATCACTAACAGAAGAATTACAATAAGATAAAGGATACTATAGAACCTATAGATTTTCATTATGCTTGGCCATCAGATAGTGTTCCTTTTTTTATTTGCACTCAGCTTCAACTCTGCAATTGTAGGTAGTTCAAGCATGTCCAAAATTTTTTTTTCCTATTTTGCATTCTAAAATCCTTGTAAATTCATTAGTAGACAATGTTAACTTGGAAGCAAGAAAATGTTTTCTTTCTTCTTCATCAGTCCATAACAATTTAGACTTTTGTTCAAGCATTCCATTAACAGAAATCATAGGCTATTCATACCCAGTTTCTAGAATTTCTAGCATGTCAATGTTTAGAGCCTTAATAAAGACCTTGATTTTAAATTTCTAGAAATCAAAATTTTCAGAATCAAAAGGAGGTGGATTATCTAAGGATGGGCAATTAGAGAAAATAGCTAAGTTTGAATCCATATCTTGATCAAACAAAAGAGTATCAAGAGCTAAAGCTCTAATACCAACTGTCAGGTCCTAACAAATTAGAGTTAAAATTTTAAAAAACTTTGGATCTTGCCCTTTTCTTATTGGAGAATTTACATACACCTTTGAGTTATACTTGGATTCAATGTTAATGCAATACATATGATTTAATGTAGTAAATTTGCAAACAAATAATCAAAAAGAAGAAATCTAGAATTTTGTGTGCAACAGAATGATAAAGATTAAAACATAGATTTTTAAAGTAGTTCAACTTGAATTAAAACCACAATTCAAGTCTACTCTACTTAATCTTTCTCAACTAAAAGACCTTTTTGATTAAAAGAAAAACTATTAGGAATTATAGGGCTCTTGAAATGTCAATTTATATAAAAAACACAAGAAATTACACAGGCTTCTTGCTAACCTAGAAGAATTATAGACAGACTCTTCTAAACCTAAACAAAAACACAAGAATTATGATAGGCTCTTGCTAACCTAAACAAGATTTCTAAATCCTAATAAATCTTAAATAGAAATAAGAAAGATTGCAAAATACAATACGATTCGTTTAAGATGAAATCTCAAAAAATCTAAGATGAATTCAATTGACCTTTGATCTAGAAAATCTTGAAAAGATCTTAAAAACTTGATGAGGTAGAAAGAAATCTAGTGTAGCACCTTTCTCAAAGGTTTTCACACTTGAAGAATGAAGAAAATTGTAAAAGCTTGTTGAAGAATGAAGCAGTTGGGCTTTTATAACTGCTATAACTATCTGTAACAAAATAACTGATTTTCAATTGTTGAATCAATTATGAAATCAGTTCAGGATAGTTACAACTAACTAATCGGTGTGGTAATCGAAGTTTAGTCTATTATGAGTAGAACTAGGATCGATTACTGCATTGATGTAGGCAATTTTCCCAAACTTCAATTTGAAACAATTTTCAAAACTATTCTTTATGGAATCGATGTGGAAAATGATGTATATAGATTTTTAAATAGAAATTGATGTGGGAATCGATTTTCAATGTATAAAGTAGTTTTTATAAAATCTTGTCTTCTTCATGTGGCTTTTCTACCTCATTGTTTAGTTAAAATATTTGGATCAAATATCATTCGAATTCATTTACAAAAGATCCTAATGAAATAAAACAATTCCCAAAACTATTATTGGATCTCTTTAATCATTTTTCTTTGAACTTGCAAGACAAATTAAAATAAGCAGTAAAGTAAAATATCAAATAATAATGTGAAAAGTGATTGAAATTATTTTTTAACATCAAAACTAAGAAATGTGTATGGTTAGGGTAACCTAGGCTAACACATATTAATTCATAAAACAAAGTAAAATTTAAATTAATAGTTTGAATTATACCTTCTTGAGAGTAATTCTTGAAATCTTATCTCAAATCTTAATTTGGTCTTCAAGTAATACCATGAAAATTGAAAGATTAACTTTTTTAGATTGTATTTGGATAACTTATTCAGATTGATCTCTAAGGCCAATGGTAGTCACACAAACTAGTTTGATTCAAAATCTCCACCAAGTTTAAAATATTGATAGTGTGAGAATGTCAATTGCTTAGCTTAAGAGGTGCTTGCTCTCTAAGAAATCACAATTCATTAGGTTAGGGTTGTTATTTGAATGTAAAGAAGAGATGAGAAGTGAGATAACATTAAGAGGGTTGGTGCACAACTCATGTGCTTAGGTTAAATACTCTCTTTTTTTTCCATATTTTGGTTTGGGTTCTATCTTTTTCAAATAGATGAGTTTTGAGCACAAGCAAGAGTGAGAAAGCAACATTAGTGGTGCACAATCTAGGGTTACCCCTTGCTTGTGCTGTCCACTCATAATGGATAGGCTACAAGGCTAGTGTAGCCCCTTTGGCCCAAGGAGTGCACACTCCTTATCCTAATGCTCCATGTTTTGTGTCAATAAGCCCATATACTTTCTTATGAGTCCATGCTTACAAACTTTCTTATATAATCCTTATCTAATTGTTTCAATTATTTTAAAATAATTTCTAAGTGAGAAACCATTCCTCTACTTAAGATTGCCTCCAGTATTAATATAAATATTAACAATGGAAATGTACGACTATATTGTAATTATAATCTCTATTAGAATTATTAAATCTTTGATTAATTAACACTTCTAATGGCATTAGAATACTAAATTAATCATTTCAAATTTCCAAGATGTTCAACTAACATTTTGCATTCTAACCTTTTTTAGAATTTGGATCAAAGAGATTCTATTGTGAATGACTCATTACGTTTCCATGAATGTTAGCAATGAATTCATTTACAAGCTTTTACAAGTTTAATTGAATTAAAACTCTTTTGATTCTCCAAACTGTTTCAAATAAATTCATAGATCATGGTTGGCTTCTAGTAAAGCATCATAACCACACAAATGTCAGGAACAAATTATATAAAAATTAAACCTTTAATGAAAAGGCGTTAGTGTGTAAACTTTCATCTCTTGATATTCAAATTAGGCTTAGGGTATGGTTCTAGTGTCAACCATATAAATATTTAATCAAGGGTGTATGTTTTTCCATGTGCTATCTCATAATCATTTATATATCAAAACTCCTTTTATATATCATTAATTGATTATACGTAAAACTCCTTTTATGTATCAATCAGTACATAGGCCTATAATTTTGATCATAGCACAATTGTCAAAACATTTCTAAAATATCTTTCCTTTGTCACCAAGAAGGATGAATTCTCTCTTAATCAATCACTACCTTCATGTACTTTATAGTGTACTGAAAGTTATTCATATGTACTCTTTTAAGAGTGAAAGCATATTATAAAATCAAAGTATGCAATGCTATAACATATGCCCATATGTTTGTCCATATATCTCCATATCAAATAATGTATTAGATCACTGCATTCTTCCAAATAATGTGATATAACATATGCTAGTTTATTTATGAATAATTGATATCATATTTTTTCAATTATTCTGTAACCACAGATATTTAGAAATAATAATTATATGTACAAATTATCTTATAATTACAATCTCTACTGTAATCTATCTGTACACAATTATATTTCAAGGATTTTATCTAATATATATTACATATATCAAACACACACATACACATATATACATACATGCACATACAAATATTTAAGACTAAAATGATAAAGTAGCAAAAACATCATGTTTTATTTAATATGCTAAGATATATAGTATCCATTATATTATAACAATTGTCTCTAGGGCATCTTTGACCTAGAGGTAATAACCCTTGTATCTAATAACGATTCTTTGTAAATGAAGTTCTAGTTTCTGTGGGGATAGACATTTAGTAAAGGAATCAACTATATTGTCATATGTGGTAATATGATATATTCTTATTTCATTGCTCTTTATGATTTCTCTGATCAAATGGTAACGCCTCATGACATGTTTGGATATTTGAAGAAACCTTAGTTCTTTAGCTTGTGCTATGGCTTTACCATTATCACAATAGACTTTTATTGGATTAACAATGCAAGAATCACCCTTAGTTCAGTGATGAACTTCTTTATCCAAATAGCTTCCTTTATTGCTTCTGAAGTAGCAATATACTCAGATTTGATTATAGAATCTATTGTGGTATCTTGCTTGAAACTTTTCCAACATACCACACATCCATTAAGTGTGAATATAAATATTGATTGTGATTTGTAATCATCCTGACATGATTGAAAGCTTACATCTATGAAACCTCTAATTTTCAAATCAGGGTCTCCTTTATATATCAAAAACATATCCTCAATTCTTCTCAAGTACTTAAGAATGGTCTTAACTCGACTTTAGTGTTTTTCACCTGGATTGGCTTAATATCTATTAGTCACACTCAGTGCATAGGAGACATTTGGCAATGTTCATTGCATTGCATATATGATTGACCTTATTACAGATGCATATTAAATCTCATTCATACATTTTTGTTCCTCTTTCATCTTAAGACTACTTCCTAGACAAGTGCACACCATGAGACATGAGCAAGAACATATTCTTAAACCCATCCATCTTAAACTTGTTTAGCATCTTCTCTATGTATATAGATTGGGAGAGACAAAGCAAACTTTTAGATCTATCTCTATATATCTCCATACCTAGAACGAAACTTGCTTCCCCCAAATCCTTCAAAAAAAAATGTCTTGGATAGCCATAACTTCATAAATTGTAACATGAGAATGTTGTTTCTTATAAGTAGTATGTCATCCATAAACAATAACAAGAAGACAATCATGCTCTCACTAACCTTCTTGTACATGCATGAATTATCAACGTTCTTGATAAAGTCAAATAATTTGACTGGTTCATCAAAATGAATGTTCCAACTTCGTGAAATTTACTTTAGTCCATAAATAGACCTTTTTAGCATGCATGCCTTGTAGGGTTTGGTCTCACATAAAAATCCTTAAGTTGTATCATATATACATCCTCTTTAAAATTTCCATTATAGAAAGTTGTTTTGGCATCCATTTGTCAAATCTCATAGTCATGGTATATGGTTATTGCAAGTAAAATCCTAATGGACTTCAACATAGCAACTAGGAAAAAGGTTTGTTCATAGTCCACTCCTTCAACTTGCCCATAGCATTTTCTCACAACCTAGCCTTTTAGGTTTGTATTTTTCATGCCACCTCAAGGAATTAATATCTAATATTGCTTCCTAGTAGCTAGTAGGCTCATTGTCATTCTCTTGTGTGAGGAGAAAACCATATCTTTTAGGTTCACAATGTTCCCTACCAGATCTCCAGAGTATATGTGTATTTTAAGTTTGATTACTCATCCCAACCCATTGAGATTAATTAAGCTCATCCTCAACCATGTGATCTATGTTATTATTTGGTTCTACAACCTCTTTAAGTTCTACTTTACTCCTACTAGCCTTTTCAAGGATAAACTTCTTTTCCAAAAAGGTAGCATTTGATGAATCAAACACCTTTTGCTTAATAGGTTCATAAAAGTAGTAACTCCTTGCTTTATTAGGGTTGTTAGTATAGGATACCTTAGAGACAATTATTATAATAGCATAGATATTACACATCTTAGCATATTTAATGAAATGTTATATTTTGGCCTCTTTATCAATTCCATCTAAAATATGTATATGCTTGATATGTGCATATTATCTTGGATAAAATCTTTAAAATTATAATTGTGTACAAATAAATTACAATGGAGATTGTGATTATGAGATAATATGTACATAAAGTTATACTTTCTAAATATCCTCAATTGTGGAATAATTGGGAAAACAAGGTGTCAATTATTCATGATTAAACCAGAATATGTTGTGTCAGATGCTTTGGAAGAATGCAATGATCTCATACATTGTTTGATATAGAGATATATGGACAAACATATGCGTATATGTTAGGGAATATATGACTGGGTTGACCTATCTTGAGAAACCATGTGGATTCTTACCATGTGTCAATGGACTTCTCATTTGAAAGGTAGTGTAAGTGATCCTTAGACTTAAGATCAACACATCATCTAATGTATGGAGTCATGTACTTTGATTTTATTCTAGGCTTACACTATTGAAAGAATAGATATGAATAATTTTAGATATACCATGAAGTACATGATGGTAGTGATTGATCAAGAAAGAATTCATCCTCCTTGATAACAAAAGAAAGATATTCTAAAGATGTTTTGACAATTGTGCTATGATCAAAATCATAGGCCTATGTACTAATTGATACATAAAAATGAGTTTTATGTATAATCAATTAATGATATATAAAAGTAGTTTTGTGTATGAACAATTGTGAGGTAGAACATGGTTAAACATACAACCTAGATTTTGGACATTTATATAGTTGATAATTGAACCATATGCTAAGTCCAATTTAAATATCAAGAGATGAAGGAATTGAATTACATACTAACACCTTGTCATGAAAGGTTTAGTTTCCAAATAAATCTATTCTTGGCATTTATTGGTGGTGATGCTTTGCTAGAGGCCAACCATGATCTATGAATTTATTGGAACAATTTGGAGAAATTGTGTTTGAATTAAAAGAAGTTTTAATTTAATTGAGCTTGTAGAAGTTTGTAAATGAATTCATTACCAACATGCATTAAAGCTTAATAGGCTACATATGATAGAATCACTTTGATCCAAAGTCAAAAGAAAGTTAGAATACAAAATGTTATGAATCCAATAATTGAATTCGATGAACATCTTGGAAATTTGAAATGAGTAATTAAGTACTCTATTGCAATTAGAAGTGTCAATTAATCAAAGCTTTAAAAATTTTAATAGAGATTATAATTATTAAATAGTAGTAAATTTCCATCGATAATATATAAATGTTAGAGAACAATTATATCAACATTGGAGGAAATATAAAATAGAGGAATGGTTCCTCACTAAATTAGAAATTATTTTAAGTTAATTAAAATAATTAGATGATGATTACAAAAATAGAGTTTATAAGTATGGACTCATAGGATAGTGTCTAGGCTTGTTGGCCATAAAGGTAGGAACATTAGGCTAAAGAGTGTGGACTCCTTAGGCTTAATGGATTGCTCTAGCTGTGTAGCACAAGCAAGGGCCCTAGTTTGTACATCATTCATTGACCTTCTCCATTCTCACTTGTGCTCCAAAATCCTCTATCTAAAGAGGCAAGAGGCCAAACCAAAAACATAGGATTTTCAGCTTAGGCACATGTGTTATGTGCTAACTCTGTTTTTGTGATCTCACTTATTTGCTCTTTGCATTCAAACACCCAACTCTGCCCTAATGAATATTAATTCCTTGGAGAGTTAGGACCTTTTAAACTAAGCAATTAAATTTCCCATTCTATAATTTATGTGAACTCTATGGAAGCTTTGAATCAACTTGGTTTGTGTCGCTCATTGTTGGTATTGGAGATCAAATACAAAGGAGTTGTCCGAATATAATACCAAATAGTTAATAGTGGGGCTTGTTCATGAAATTTCCTAGAAATCAAATTCAACTTTGGAGATCGAGGATTTTGTTAACAACTTTTGTGAAAGTATAATTTAAACCTGTTTTTCTAAATTTACTTTATTTTGAATTAATATGCAAACAACATAACCCTGATTTGGGAAAAAAAATTTAAATTTGCGCTCTGCATACTTGATGCTAATGATGGACATATTTGATATGCTTAGTTCCATATTTCCCAACAATGGGATTAGAGCCCATGTTATTCTCTATGAATTCATAATTAAGGATTTCATTGTTATGGTAATAATGGATATTATTTGCATGTTGCAACTTGATTTGATAAGATCAAAGTTTATATTCAAGGTGCAGAAAATTTTGCTGCATTCTAATGAGATTGGATGTGCATTTTTTAATGTAGAATACTTTGAAGAGGAATCGACCAACCAGTTAGTTGAGCCAGGGGTTGTCTGACTAACTAGCTAGTCGAAGATGGTGGTTGGCCAAATAGCAAGTTAGCCAAACTAGTAGCTATAAATAAGAGTTGAATAACTTTTGGCCTTCCTCCTCCCAAGGTAGTTCTGGCCACCTTGATTGGTTGTGATGATAATCAATTAGCCCCTTGATTGATTATGATGTCAATCAATTAGCCTTATGATTTAATCACATAAATACAAGTTAAGAAATTTATTGCAATAACAACCAATTTTGAAAAACTTGCCTAAATTGTATTCATGTGATTATGGAAACTTTCCTTAACTTTAAAATTTATTCAAATATAATTGCAAATTGATTGAAATAATTTTGAAAACTTTCCTTTTATTTTGATAATCAACACTAATTTATTGAAAATAAATATGGAAATTTTTCTTTAATTATTTACTTGGTTCCAAAGTTTTGGAAATTGACATGGAATTGACTAATTGATTGATTTTAGAATTAACAATAATTAGTTTCCAAAATAGATTAATTGTGATGTTTAATGATGGAATCAAATTAGTCAACTTATATTTAAAATTAAATGTTAATTAAATAACATGAAACATGCATAACTATAATTTGAATCAAATAGTTAATGCTCTATGCTTTCTTGTCTTATATGCCTCATATATACTTGAATGCATGGAAGGATGATAATGGACCAAAGATTTTATGAATATAATATATATTATATTTTTAGGAATTTGTATTAAATAGGGCCTACATGTTCTACCTTTCTCTCTACTTTTGAATATAAAATTCTCTTCTCATTTTACTTTCCTTGAATGTAACTCAAGGTTTCTTTTATAAGATGTAATTAGTTGCATAAGATAGAAATTAGGGAATTTTGTTTCTTTTGGAAGAAAAAGGGGCGCCCAAGCATGAAGTGTAGCAAGAAGCACAAATCATCAAATTCTTCCCTTCTATAACTCAAAAGAATAATTTAAATTGGTCCACAATCATCCCGTATACATTATGTGTGCATGTGATTTATATGTATAATATAAATGATGATATATGTATGACATATACTAGTAAATGTATCCTTGCCTAGGATTTATATATATGATATAAATGGGATATATGTATAATGTAAACTAGTATATGATACCTTTAATAGCTAAGCCTTGATCTCATTAAAAGATCTCTCACTAATTTAAGTTGCATGTTAAGAAAATAATCCAAATGCCACCCATCAAAATATCAAAATAATGATAACTAGAGATCGATTTCATGATAACTTGTTGGCTTCCATTAAGGTTACACTATATCTTTCATGTTATTATTATTTGAAAATATTCTTGATTTATGGTTTCAACTTAACAAACATATATGGTTTGAAATGAACTTCGTTGGTTGACTATACAATGTTTGAGCTTAATTAGGTTTCATTTTGAATATTACTACAAAGAATTGTTAATAATGTTTGATATGATAGATAATAAATGACAAAGAGTTGTCAACCTAATGATTAGAACTTACATAGAGATGTAATTGGCAAGGAATTGTCTATCTATTCTAATGTATTTGGATTCCTTTGCCTCTGTATAATTCAAGTAAATTAAATCATGATCCTAACCTGCTACAATTATCATCCAACATGATAATTCAATTCTAAGACAAAAGGTCAGTAAAATTGAAGAAAACAGTGGGAATTCATTTAAATAAAGTCCATACCAAATGAATTTTATGCTTAGATATTAATTCACTCAATTCTTATTGAAGATTGTTTAAAATGATGAAAAAACCTCCTTAAGAAGTATTCTAACTTATAATAAGCTTATCGGTCCAAATTACATGTATTGGTTATAAAACTTAACGATTGTCTTCAAGTAGGAAAAGAAAACCTACATCCTTGAGAAGGACTCTCTTGTACCTCCATCTGAAGGTTCAAGTGAGTATGAAAATTTTGACTTTGATGCTTACTTGAGAGACAAGGAAAACACTAAACAAATAGCATGTGTGATGTTGGCTTGAATGTCTCCTGAGCTTTAAAAGCAACATGAGAATATAACATCCTATGGGATGATTTTGTATTTTTCAGAGTTTTATAAAGGGCATGTTCATATTGAGAGATACCAAGTATCTTAGGAATTGTTCAACTATAAGATGGCTAAGGGGTCATCTACTACAATTGTTTTGAAGAAGAACCTAAGTATATCAAACATGTTGATCATTAGCATCAAGTATAAATAGCGTAAATCTAAATTTTTTCCCAAACTCGTTGTGAAAATTTAAAATTTTTTCTAAACTTGGATTATGTTGTTTGCATATTAATTCAAAAGTAAAGTAAATTTAAAATAGGGGTTTAAATTATAACTTCATGAGAGTTATTCTTAGAATCCTTGGTCTTCACAATTGAGTTTAATCTCCAAACAATTCCACAAGCAAGCCCCACAGTCAGCTCATTCAAATTGTGTCTAAAAAATTTTGTCAGATTTGATCTACAACACCAATGGTGATCCACATGAATCAAGTTGACTCAAAGCTTCTACAAAGTTCACATAACTTGTAGGATGGGAAATTCAACAACCCAGCTTAAGAGGTATTAGCTCTCAAAGGAATCAATATTCACTATGGAAAGGGTGAGTGTTTGAATGCAAAAAGGAGATCAATGAGATAACAAAAAGAGAGTTGGTGCACAATATATGTGCTAGGGCTAAAAATTTTGTGTTATTCTGTTTGGCCTCCCTCCTTTTTAAATAAAGGAGTTTGGAGCACAAACAAGAGTGGGGAGCCTTAATGAGTGAAGCACAAGCTAAGGCTACCCCATGCTTGTATTGTCTACTCAAGATGGATAGGTTGAACGGTTAGTATAGCCCTTTAGGCCCAACGAGTCCACACTTGTTAACCTAATGCTCCCTCCTTTAGGCCCAGCAAGCCCAAAAGCATTTTTATGAGTCTATACTCATAAACTCTCTTTTTGTAATCATTTTAATCAACTTAAAACAATTTTTCAGTGAGTAACCATTCCTTTATTTGAGATTTCCTTGAGTGTTGATATAAATGTTCTCTAACATTTAAATACCAACAATAGAAATTTACTACTATTTAATAAGTATAATCTCCATTAGAGTCATTAAATCTTTGATTGAATAACACATCTAATAGCATTAGAACATTTAATTAATCATTTCAAATTTTCAAGATGTTCATCAAATTAAACTCTTGAATTCATAATATTTTTGCATTTTAACTTTCCTTTGACTTTGGATTTAAGTGATTCTATTATGTGTGACTAATTAGGTTTCTATGCATGTTGGTAATGAATTCATTTACAAGCTTCCATAAGCTAAATTGAATTAAAACTCACTTGATACAAACACAATCTCTATAAACTATTTAAACAAATTCAAATATCATGGTTGGTTTCTAGCAAAGCATCATGATGACCTAATGTCAGGAATAGATTTATTTGGAAATCAAACCTTGCATGATAAGGTGTTGGTGTGTAATTCAATCCCTTTATCTCTTGACATTCAAATTGAACTAAGTTTGTGGTTCAAGTGTCAACCTTATGAATGTCCAATCTAGGGTGTATATTTAACCATATGCTATCTCACAATCATTCTTACATAAAACTCTTTTCATCTACCGTTAATTGACTATACATAAAACTCTTTTCATGTATTAATCAACACATAGACATATGATTTTGATCATAGCACAATTATTAAAACATCTTTAGAATATCTTTCCTTTGTTACCAAGGAGGATGAATTCTCTCTTAATCAATCACTACCTTCATATATTTCATGGTGTACCCAAAATTATTCATGTCTACTTTTTCAAAATGCAAGCCTAGAATAAAATCAAAGCACATGACTCCATACATAAGATATTGTGTTAATCTAAAGTCTAAGGATCACCTACACCACCTTTAATATAAAAAGTCCATTGACACGTGGTAATAATCCATATGGTTTCTCAAAGTAGGTCAATCTAGTCATATTTCTCCAACATATACTTATATGTTTGTTTAGATATCTTTATATCAAATAGTGTATGAGATTACTGTATTCTTCCAAAAAATATGACATAATTGTTGGCTCCCTTGTTTGGAGTGGCCATTTCAATTGAAAGCACGTGAACATTGACAATGAAAGCAACAAAATTGAGTATGGCTACGAGGAATCATGGTTCAACTAAAGAAATGTTGAATGAGGAACTTGATCACTCTATTTTGGGGATTAAGGCTATTACTTCTCCATTTAATGTAAAATGGTGTTGCTTCAACCTATGCCAATGAGCTTTTTCCCACATTAGCAATTAGCTGTTCATGTGAGAAGTTAACACGCCATGTCAGAGAATTTTGTCTACCTCAGCCCAACCAATGGATAGAGCGGGCAATCTGTGCAAACAATATTCCATTCAAGGACTAGTAATCATATTGAAAATATATCAAAGACTAAATTGCTAGGGCTTCTTTAGTTTAGTGACAAAATTGTTAATTTTGTCTAATAATTAAAGAAAGCAAAAAATACACTATACCAACATGTAGTATGGGCCGAGTTCGATTTATCCACTTGTAATTCACTATAAGAAAAAACCAATTTTGCAGTTTTGGGATGGAATTTCATCAAATTTCCTTTTAAAAAAGTAATTTAAAAAATTGGGACCAAATTTAAGACAGAAATTATATCCCAAAGTGAAAAAATAAATTTAAATTTTTATATTTCATTTTTGTTTTAAATTTCATTCCAAAAAATTCAATGTTTAAAATTGGGATGAATTTATAGATGAAATATTTTTTATTTTTAAAAAATAATATTAGGACAGAATATTCCATTTCAAAAAAATTCAAAAGTCTAAAATTTTCCTCTTAAATTTTGTTACAAAAAGTGGGCAGGGAAATTTGAATTTTAAAATTGGCACGAAAAATTCCATCCCAAAGCACTTAATTGAAACGGTGCGTAAGACATTAAGATAGACTTTTTCATCTCAATTCCCTCGCAAAGTCTCATATATAAATGTTTTCTCAAATTCTTTCTTCTTCATTCAGCATTTTTTTTTTCTTATTTATTCTTTTTTTCTCTATCATCTCTCTGAGTAAGTGTTTTACATTGATCTATTGTCATTTGTCAAGTACATTAGTAAAATTCTTACTCATTTGTGCTTTTACACGTGAAAATATTATGAGTTTTTTTTTTTTTTTTTACAAATTGTTACTTCTCTCTAAAACTTTATTTATTTTTGTTAAAATTACTAATGAGTGTCTGTTGATCTTCAATATAGATGTTGAAGAATACTTAGGCTAAAGGTTGAAGAATTTTCTACTATGGTTCTATATTTGTTGTGTTTTCATTATATATTATTTTTATTTTCTCAATATATTAGTTATGTATAGAAAGATTGTGATAAGAGACTAAGAAATTAAATAGTTATTTGACTAATTCTCTTGGTAAATTATTTATCAGTTACATCTGTTGGATTTGATTAAATCATAAATGTAATATGCACTAGATTATCACATCTTAATCAAATCCTAAATCATATTCTCAATACTCACATTGAATCTATGAGAAAAGAAAAGGGAATATGCGGAAGC
>JANHAO010017999.1:0-13793 GCA_026873985.1 Saraca asoca
AGAAATATGTTTTGAAATACTTTATTTGATAAATAAATTTTGGATTTATGAAAAAGCTATTTTAAGAAATATATGTTTTTCCTTAGAAGAAAAAGTATTTCTGATAAATTTTATCTAATCAATCTGTAAAGTTTAATTTCAGTTTTTGGTGGGACTACTCGCTCACTAAACACTCAGAAACTCCTTAAATAAAAATAAAAGGAATAAAATAGTAATCGGTAAAATAATAATAATTATGCGTTGTGTTAGTTTTTTTTCCCGATGGCCAGTAGGATAAATGATAGTTTGGGCCACTACGTGTTCGTTTTACTGTTGTGTATGCTCTACTAGGTATATAGCCTATATTGCTTGTTTGTGAAACCATGTATAGATTAGTGTTGTAACCTGGCTGTTAGATAGAAATATTTATTGTATTATGTTTGTAATTGAATCTTGGATGCTCAGCAGGTTGTTGTTGTTTAGTCTGGGCCACTACGTGTTTGTTTATTTATTATACAGGTTTTAATGGGCATGTGACCCTTATTATGTATTAAGGCCTTGAGCTTGGGCATCTAGATTATAGGGGAGACTTTGTCGGATTTTAGACAGAAATAGTTGTACATTCATAAGTCCGTATGCATAGTTAGGCTTGTAGAAGGTTTCCTTCAGGTGACCTTCTACGCTGGTCACGAACTCTCTGGACGGGTCGTGACAAAATCACGATAAAAACTCTCCTTGTTGTCTCTTCCCTTCCATTGAATCTTTCTCTACTTTATTGTATTTTTTACTTCTTTAGCAGTAGTTTGGTTCTCAGAACCCCTAGTTGACCGATTGCCAAAATCGACTATCAACAAATATATATCAAATCTTGTCTTCTTTTGACACTTTAATCTACATATGGACATGTTAAAAATAAGATCATACCACATATAAATAAAATATAATTTTTTTAAAAAAATTTCAACAATTTCATCTAATAAAAAGATTATTTTAATGATTAAATATAGAAATATCCCTCTTTTAACAATAGTTTGCCTCATTGTTTTTTATTTTATTGGATTAAGTCATAATTTTTATGTCCATTTAGAATTTCAATAATGATTATAAATATAATTAATTATTAAAAATTATTACAATCGTACCAAATAAGCACTTGTACCTTTTTCCTCTCTTTGCCTTGCACAACTATAGAGTTTTGTTTTCTTTTTCCGCCTTCAAGTCCTCCCCGCGGGTCCCTCACTGATTGTGATAATTTAGAAATAACTAAGAGAAATATTTGAGTATATATTCAATTTTTTTTTTGAATTTTTATAAACATATAATAAAAAATAAAAAGTTATAATTTTTAAGTAAGTTTTTACAAAAAAGCAAATGTATATAATTTTGTATGTATCAAAAACATAAAAAATTATATTTATCATTCCAAATTGCATAAAAATTGTTTTAAAATTTTTGTATTTTCAATAAAAGTTACAAATACGACGGTCAACGAAAAAGTCAAGAGAACTATATATATATATATATATATATTTTACAAAATTTGCAAAAGAATACATGGATGCAAATTATCTGATAATGCAATAATTAAAGCCAAAAGAAAAGTCTAGGATAGATCCTCGCAGAATTTTAGGCCTTGCACAAAATCGTGGCAAGTGCGTAATTTTAGGTAGTTTGCAGCCTATTCTCCGTCCTATTGTTTCACTCTTTTCTTCAGCTTCATCTACTATTATGTCCTTAAACAAAAAGTGCAACTAATATTTCAGGACCACCAGAGTCCAGACGTTACTTCAATCTAACTGTTGATCGCAACACAGAGTTCCTTGTAAGTTAAAAGGTCAGCTTCTTACTTTCTTCATTTCATTTTGTTGTTTTGATCTCAAGATCTGTTTGGAGGGTGAGAATATGCTGGAAAATTGAGGAAGGACGGAAAAATGAGGCTCAAGTTTATTGCTACTCTCTGATTGCCTCTCCCATGTAAGGCAAAATGGTTTATAGGTTTTATAGTTTTCAACATTGCAATTGCTTTCTGTTCTTGTTTCAAAACATTAAGCCTTCTTCATCGTAGCATTCATGATTTGCCTTACTGTAGTTTCCTGGGTTTTCTCAGCAACCAAACAAGTTTTTTTGGGAACTAGTGAAATCCATTTTGTTTCTCCCTTTAAAATGTCAAAATAGAAAAAACGATCCTTGTCTTTTGGGTGATGTTCGATGTTGGGCATGTTTACGGTCTTGACTCTTGAGCACTGCTGGTCGGTTACATTCTGGTAATTGAAGGAGCTGGTGATGCAAATAGTTATACGTACAGTTTCATTCCACCTAATTTTTTTATCTGCATTTCTTTGTCTAATTACCTTTTTCGGGCAATGCTTAAATATGCTTTCCGAGACTTGACATCAGTTCTTCCTGGCCTATTTTTGCAGGTAAGAATATAGTGTCCTGAACATTTCTCCTAGGCTCATAATCCTGTTGAGAAACCTGTCAGATGTCATTCTCTTACTGAACTATCTAAGAGGACAAAAGAGCCCAATACTTTGTCTGCAATTTTTTTTTGCTTTTGAAAAAATTAAGACTGTAACAAGTAATGATTCTTTTGAAGATGGTTATTTTTGTTAACCAGGCATAAAGGAGGTATTTCAAGTGGCAGTGCAGCTAAGTTGTTTTGGTAGTCTGTGTTGTTTTCCCTAGCTTATGGCGCTTCTCACATCTCTAAATTCAATTTTTGGAGCAAAGAATCAAACACTAACTCCATTGAGAGCATTACGGGGTCTGGTGTGTCTATTGGTTCTGTTTTCAACAGCATTTGTAATGCTAGTGTTCTTTGGCTTTATTAGTGCTGTAATAGTACGGCTGTTTAGCATCCATTACAGCAGGAAAGCGACTTCCTTTTTCTTTGGTGCTTGGCTGGCTTTGTGGCCGTGTCTGTTTGAAAAGATCAACATGACTAAAGTCGTGTTTTCTGGAGATGTGGTTCCTCCTAAAGAACGGATATTGCTGATTGCAAATCATAGAACTGAGGTCGACTGGATGTACTTATGGGATTTTGCGTTGCGTAAGGGATGCCTTGGATACATAAAATATGTACTGAAGAGTAGCTTGATGAGACTGCCTGTATTTGGTTGGGCATTTAACATTCTGGAGTTCATCCCAGTGCAAAGGAATTGGGAGACTGATGAAACAACCATGTGCCATATGCTTAATACATTCAAGGATCCCCAAGATCCTCTCTGGCTTGTTCTTTTCCCGGAAGGCACAGATTTCACGTAAGTCACTTTTTTTTTGTTCTTCATTCTTTCCCTTATAGTAATTATTTAAGACTTCGTATACATTTTTTGCTTATGGTCATCTTGATGCAGAAACAACAATGCATAATACACACACGTACACCCAAAGTAGGTTTTTTGTATCTGAGAATTATATGGAATTTTTCTTTAAACATCTATTACAAGCAGAAAAACGCAGTCAAAAGTTTTGAAATGTTAAATATGAAGGTTGGTTTTCATTCTCTTCTGGAATAAAAGTATTAGCATATTTCAACTCTGGTTCATTTTTTGCATATTTATTTAGGATTTCTTTTTTTACCACCTATATCTTTCTTTGTGTAGTGAGCAGAAGTGCCTTCGAAGTCAAATATATGCTACTGAACATGGACTACCCATCTTGAAAAATGTTTTGCTTCCAAAGACAAAAGGCTTCTGTACCTGCTTGCAAGAATTGAGAGTTTCTTTAAATGCAGGTTGTCCTCTCTTTACATCTTTTTTCCCCCCTTTATACTAAACTGTGTTTGGTACTAATTTCATTGCTCCATGTTCATTGGACTGATCCTGGAATTATGCTTTACGGAATCCCTTTTTCTTTTGATATGATTGACTGGGGAGGTTTGCTCAAGCATTTCTATCTGTCTCACCAAATTTAACATTTTTGGAGAAAAATACTTGTGCTATTGCTTTAAGTTGATAAATTTTCTGCCCAATGGTTGTGGATCTTAAATTGCATTGTCTGAAGTCTGCTAACTGCAGTTGGATCTATTAAATAGAAAGAGGTAGAAAGTATGCCTATTTTGAATTGGCTTGAGTTTGGAAAAAGAATTATGGAATCTAAGCTAGACATCCATCATTTTCATAATGTTTGTTTAAAAAGGGTGCTTATTATCGAGAAATAATAAATAATAGGGAAATATGTTGCATGCTTTTAATTGGTATTCTTGATGGCTTGATATGCATGTTGGAGCCATTGAACTTCTGGTTTGAGTTTGGACCTTCTCGTATTAGCAAATTTAGTGACTTCTCATCTAAATTTTATTCAGGATTTAAAATTCATTCCATGTGTATGGCCTTAATGAACCGCTTTAAATGTATGTATTCAAAAAATTTCAACAGTCATAAGTATTCATCTTCCTTTTAAATAACAAGATGTTAATAATTTATCATGATGCAACTTTCTGCATGTAGATCAAATTTTCAGCACAGTTCTAATTAAATGTCTGCAAGAACTGCTTCTATTTGTTGAGTTACTTCACATTGTCCTACATTATAATTTTACAACTTTTTACTATCAGTTTATGATGTGACCATCGGCTACAAATATAGCTGCCCGTCTTTCTTGGACAATGTCTTTGGGGTAGACCCCTCTGAAGTCCATATTCATGTATGCCGCTTCTCCCTTGATTGCATCCCAGAATCTGAAGAAGAAATCTCCACTTGGTTGATGGACAGATTCCAATTTAAGGACCAGTTGCTTTCGAACTTTCATTGTCAAGGTCAGTTTCCTAAGCAAATAAGTGAAAGGGACCTCTCTGCTGTCAAAAGCATATTAAATTGTACAACAGTTATCATCATGACCAGCATGTGTATGTTCTGCATTTTTTCCACTTTCTGGTTTAAACTTTATGTATCTCTAGTCTGTGCTTATTTGGTTCCAGCCACTTATTTCAACGTTCGGCCACAGCCTATTCTAGGCTTATTGAGAACCATGTGTAATTATTGCCCTAAAAAAAAATGAACAGGCAGCAGTGTCAATTTGAGATTCGTGTTTAAACATTGTTGTAGTAATAATATCATTGGACTTGCTATGAGATGCAGTTTCCTCCTTTTTGCGAAGTTGATCTGATTATTTTTATAGAATGGTCATTGGTTAACCCAGTAACAAACTTAAATTTTGTGTTAAATTCTGTTGTGGATTTTGATCCTTCAAATTCTCTGGTGTCAATTTAGAAGAGAGAGAAACGCATAAATTTCTTTATGGGCTCTGCATAAAATCTGTAAATTCCTTTGTAAATAACTTTCATCCTTGTGTCTCAGAAATTGACACAGATTGGGATTACAAGAAATGGAGGGATCACGATGGTATGATCCTTCTATTGAGAGTTGTGTTTTCGAATGATTTACTTCACGTGCATGTGTTTCACAAAATATATTGTTTGTTATGGAGAATAGAAAATTATTGGTGGAATATATCTAGGAAGTGTACACTCGAGGGAGATTGACATATTTTGCTTCTCTTTTAATATTTTGGCAAGCGATTGACGTATCTTGGCCAAATACATATTTCTACATTCTGGATTTAAGTTTTCTCTGTTCAAATAAAACAAGAAAAAACATAAATCTGTGACCATTTGCAACGCCAGCGAGAAAATAATGGCTCAGAGACACCTACTTTTCTCTCTGTGACCGTTCACAGATCTTTTATATGGTGAAGGGGTATACATATTGATCAATCTTGGTTATATAATTAAAAATTATATCCTAAATGGGATTACTTGCATCGATCATTTGAGTTTATTGTCTTCGACAAAATCATTTAAGATAAAGATCAATCTTTTTATGATCTTCCAAATTTTTTCCTGGAATATCCATTAGTTTTCTTCTGTCCAAATTACCTCAAGTTAATTTCACTCAAAAGTTTTGAGTCTTTTATAAAGATCCAGGTATTAGTTGTCTCCAACGACAACCAAGAATCAACGACAAAAAATAAAATTGAGGTCTAAATCTTATCAAATAACAATTACATTGAGAATGAACACTTTCTTTTCTGAAAAGAACAAATTCCAGCTGCAGATATATGGACTGTAGATTTCAGTAAGAGGGTCCAAATTATTATCTTCGAAGTGAACCCCAGGATTTCACATCGAACTTATCTAAAAAAAAAAAAAATAAAGAAATTTCATAAGCATAAACAACCAGTGAATTTTAATTTGCAGAAGTTTCTCTCTTCAGTTGTGTGGATTCTTTATGATTCTTTGTAAAACCACTGTCCTTGCCCTCCTAATATCACGGCTACACACATCAGCCTGAACTCCCAAATCTTCAACATTCTTCATAAACACTCCCAGCTTCTTCTTGATCTCCTCCATTGCCACCTTCACAGCTTCTTCTTCAATGGCAAAATCTACATTCTCCAATAAAGCCTTGATCTCAATCTCCATCCGATCAATGAGAACCCGGATGTTATCCAAGTCCTTTATTGCAACATAATTACCAGCTTGCATTGAACTGATCGTTTCCTTTTGTCCTTTCAATGCATCTTCGTAATTCTTCCAAAGTGAATCAATCCATTTTCCAATTGAACCAATCGGGATAGAGGTAGCAGCAGCTACAGCAGCCGCAACAGGTGGAGCGGCAATGGCAGCTGCTACTACCGAGCAGATCAAAACAGCAGTAAAACTAGCCAAAAATATCATACTTGATACCTTCCTCCATGCATGAATGCATTTGAGCTTCTTATCAAGCTTGCTCTTTCTATGTTGCAATTTCTCAAGCATAAGTATTTGCTGCTTATAAACATACTGGAAGAGTTGGAAGAAGTCTTCTGTGAAAGGGTCACCAGCTGCCTTGAAATTCTTCAGTTCCTGCAATGTTTTAACGTATCGATTTTCCCCTAATTCTGTTTCCTCCTCAAATTGTTCAATCGCAACAAGGATAAGCAACTGGCTATCACGAGCTCGCTTTAGACACTTCTCCAATGCAGTGCAGAAATCTAAAGTCTGCAAGCTGTTCTCAAAGTAGTCTTCAACAAGCTCGAAGAGTTCTTGGCTCTTCCATATGTCTTTCTTGCACTCCAAGATAACTTTGACAACTTCCTGATTCATCTCTAGGAGGCATTCTGTGACTTGTTTTAGAGAATCAAATGAAAGTGCTTGAACTTCAACACCAACTGCGAGAGTATTGATAACCTGATTTGTTCGAGCTTGAAGGGTGGTGTCAAAAGATTGCAAATCAACATCATGCTTGCAGGCAGCCATATAAGAGCCCAATTCGGTTTTATATAGCATATCTGGATTGAATTTAGTAGCAGATGAAGTTTCAGGCATCTTCTTGCTCGTATGGTTTCCCATTGCTTCAATTGAAATCGGATAAACAAAATATCAGAATTCAGAACTAAATTCACTTCAGAACCCCTTTATATGAAGAACACCATGAATTTCACCATGCAATCTATTGTATGATTAATGAAAAGTATGGAAACCAGACCTGATTTCTGGGTGCAATTTTCTTAGAATGAATAAGGTTGGAATTTTATGACAAAATCTTAACCCAGCAAAGTAATCTAACAAGTATGAAATTAAGAACAAGCTAGCTACTTTATTATTATCTTGTAGATTTGCTTGCATCATAATTTAGAAACTTTACCATCCAATCACCAAAACAAGCACGAGAGCTATCAAATAATGAAACCAACCAGGAAGCAAAAGACAAAGCAAACCCAGATAGAGATTTTAGAAAAGTTTAAACCTTTGAAAGCGAGATTTGATGAGAAAATCGTCGAATCCAGGATAATGACAGAGAAAATCGTATGTGCAAATTGGCCGGTTTTTGTGCTCTCTAAAAAGAGGAAATCGAAGTTAAAACTTGAGGTGCAAGAGGAATGCAGAAACTTAAAGTTAATTAGAACTGTTAAGGAAATAAGGGTCGGCTGAAATTTGAGAATGGCTTGCACGCATGAGGAAACTCCAAATCCAATGTGGTATTGGAGTTGGGAAAACGCGGGAAGCAATGCCCCTTTATCACTTCTCTCTCTAGAATTATGTCTCTCTCTCTCTCTCTATGTATCTATGTTTCTATACACTGTAGAGTTTTAACGCGCAAAGCAACGGTTGCCCAATAGAATGGACAAGCAAGCTCAGCTCAGCGAAGAGAAAATACAAACCAAGGTCAAGGCAGTTTTCAGCTCAAAGACCGCAATTGCAATGAAATAATGTTGAGTCTATGCAAATGACATTATCGAACATTTGTGGAGTAAGATTCCCAAGGGAAAACACCTAGAACAAGCCATACTAGGAACAAGGTACGCCGCAATTTTTAATTAAATTACCAAATGAGCCATTTTGCCATGTAGCTCTAAAAAAAAAATTATATTCATTTATAAAGATCCTACCACTTATATTGATGGATTCAAAAATAAATTTCATTATAGTTTATCTCAAAGAAATTGAAATATAAATCAAAATTAATTGATTAACTAACTAGTTGGTCTAGCTTGAAGCCTTCATCATGAATTAACCAAATACTATTGTAAATGCTATTGCGAAGCTTCCAAACAAACCCATATGAAATGTAGATAACAAAAATATTATTTATGAAGAATAACAAAATTGCATTGTAGAAACAAAAAAATCTAAAATACCTACCAATTAGTTGCTTTCTGAACGCAGAACTTGAAGCTTGAAAGGATTATGTGAGCTAATGAATATGTTGGCATCAGTTTGGCATTGTCTTTTTATAATGAAATAACTTGCCAATTAATCAAGTCATCCAGCCAATTAGTATTATCTAAGCGGATGATTTCTCAGCCCATTATAATATTTGTTAAAAGATTTTGTCATCCGTTAGATTTTTAGATTTGAATTCAAGTTTTTGTATGTATGATTATAATAGATTAACCAAATACTCCTATTGTCATCAAATAAAACATATTAGTGTATGAAAAAAATTATATTAAGTTCTAATTCAATGTATAATTCTTTATTAATAATGAAATATTGTTTCTTCTCGTTTTAAAAAATGTAATTTATATTAAATTTGCTATTCAAAGTTAACTTTTTGAAATTTATGAAGAAAAATGATTTTTTTCTCTTAGATAATTAAACTATTATTGGAAAAAAAAATAGAAAAAGAAAACGAGTTATGGTACTGATATAATGTGGTGAAAGGTCGGGTTCATTTGGGCAATGAGTTTACTTAGACAGCATGGGAATTTGAAAATGAAGGCTGAGTTTACGAAACGTACGAAAGTCAAGTTTGGGAAAACAGACAGATCCGCGTGCTCCAACTCAACTTTTCAACGAGTTTGGGACTTTTTACGCAGCCGACAGGATGCCACGTGTCGGATGAAAACGGGCTGAAATATTGGTGGTTAACACCACGAGATATAATTCAGAAGTAGATTCCGGTCTTTTAATCACGTGATCTGTAAGGCTGCTTTGGTTTGCTCTCCGCCACCATTTACATATGCTGTTGCTTTCCATCCTAATACACGCGCTTGCTTTGCTTTATCATAGCAAGACATATTTAGATCTATCTTCTTTTTTTTTTTTTTATCATTTTTTGTTACATTGAAGAAATATAAAAAATATTTTGTATGTTTCATTTTAAATAAAAAAGGATTTTAAATTTTACTGTATATAAAAATTATATTTATCTTCTTTTGACATTAAAAAAAATATATAAAGAATATAAAAAATGATCAATGGAAACTCATTAGTTTGTGGACCTGTTCTTGTTCTACCTCTTTGATCTTCATCTTAATGTTTCTTCTTTTCTCAAACTTCTTCGTCGTAATCTAATCTTGACAACAACCTTTTTAGCCACGTTTTCTTTGGTTATTTGATGTATCTCATGTCATGAATTCACATGCGACAAGTTTGAACAAACATTGGAATACCATGTCTTATATTTTGCCTAATCTGTCTATTTGATACAAGTTTTTAACACAAGCACACGCAATGTAATTGGTTTTGATATACTATATTAAAATAAAAAGAACTTTCTAATTTAATCATGTTGTCTATATTTTAGCTAAAAAGGCAAATACAAATAACTAATGGTTAAAGTTATAAAATATTTATCTTATGTGCTTTTTTTTAAAAAAAAAAATAAAGAGTTCTGGGCTCATCTTTGAGCTCACGAACTTATGTATGGGCTCTGCTGTGACCCAGCATTGGTTGGTTCACTTATTGAAGGCTAGTGGATTAGAACATGCTATATGTTGAACAAATTAAAAAGAAAAAAAGAGTGAAGAATATTTTGTTTCAGAATATTATGTCAGAATTCAATAGAATATTCCACTTTCAGCAAAATATTACCGCTCTGTATCCAAAATAAATAATAATAGATGTGTTCTAATTCAATGCCTATAAGATCATTAAAGCCAAGCTTTCAATATTCATGTATGCAACGTATTGCCTTATTACATATTTATTTAGTTTGATTAATTACATTGGATCTATGTCATAATTTAAATTAAATTATTCTTACTTATATATTGGTTCGTGGTACAAAATTAAACATTTACACATAAATCACTATAAAAAAATTCTTAAAATAGCGATAATTATGTAATACATATAGCAGCGATTTAAACTACTATAGAGTATAATAGCGAGGGTTAGGAGAACTGTCAAAAAATATAACATTGGATTAACATTAGTGGCGGTTGAAAGAAACTACTGGAAAAATGAAATTTAGCAACGATTATTAAACTATTACTATTTTCTTAAAAAAATTTAATTTAGCAACGATTATTTAATCGTCGCTATTTTTTAAAAAAATTTGTAATTTTTTTATAAATTTTTAATTTAATTTAACCATCACTAAATTTTTTTAATATTTTTTAAGAAATTTCAAATTATTCCATCTATTCATTCCATTAATTAATGACACTAATTATCCGTATAAAATAAAAATGCAAACCCATGGTGTAATAAAAATGACATTCATTTAAATATAATGAAAATGATATTCATTTAAATAAAATATTAAAAGGTACAACCAAAAGTTATAATATCAATTGACATAAGTCAAAAATTATTTAAAATAAAAAAGAAACAATAAAAACTTAAGAAGATTGGTCAAGGTCAGTGGCATTTTGTCTTGATTGCTCTTTTTTGAAGATTTCTTTACATCTACAGGTAAAAATTGATCTTCTAAATTAAATGAATCCCATCTTAAAAAGAAAAACAAAAAAGAACATCTCAGACTGAAGAATTACTTAGGAATTCAGACATGCAAAAATAGCAATTCAATTGTACTATAGTTTAGCAAAATTTTGGTTTGAAAATAACAATTCAATTACCTATAAACTAACACAATTATGCTGTAGTTTGGGATACATATGCAGAAATCAAACATCATATTAGTCCAATTATGCAAAATAACCGCAATTCAATTATGCAATGCAACAAAATCAAATGTAGCTGCAACCTAAGCAACTGGTTCAAGCAGAAGTTGTATAGCTATTTGCATGCATAGTCATAGTTTTATGTTTGTTGTGTCAATCTGGAAAAATGGCTAAAAGAGACCAATGTTATATGTTATATGGCCAACGGGCAAGGCATCTGAAGTTATAAAGTGGAGCATTGGTGGCTAATGCCATGAACTTTTATGACCTTTGATAGCCTAACGTGTATGCTTGTGACAATATAATGGCAGTAACAAATGGAATAAATGGATGGTATAGTGAATATCAATGGGCAAAGTGTTTAGTCTGTATGTATGTTCACATTGTTGGTTTGCTCGGAGCACAGATGGTCGAAAAATTCAAAATTTTCAAAAAGTGGCCGAGCAACCCTCTTGGATCCTGTTGATTTTTGGTCTTAAAACCACAAATACATGAAATCAAAGTAAGTAGAGAGCTCAACCAACCTTTGGTTCTAGCTCAAACATAGCGGAATGCTTGGAGGAGCTTGTCACTGCAGCAGTTCAATTGTCCTGCCTTCACCGGTGATCTACACCGAAAAACCTCCAGGAACGGCCCTCAACTTTTGAGCCTGAAGCTCCACTCCAAGTGCTAGCTTATTGTGAAGCGGAGATTGGACCAAGAACCAGCAACCCTAGCAGAGCTCACCAGCAAGCAACTCTCCCTATTTTTTTGTCTCTACCGATTACGTTCAAAATGCAATGACACTGGGGATAAGGGCAAGACAAAACGGTGTCATTTCGGCCAGCAGCCTAAAGCCAAAAACGACGTCGTTTTGATTTGCTGGAAACCATTTTCTAGTTTTTACAAATTAGCCCCTGCAGTTACAATAACTTACAGTTTGGCCCCTACAATTTCAGTAAATTGTATTTTGGTCCCTGAAAACTATTTTCAGTCCCAATGATTTCTGCTCTTTTACAGTTTGGTCCCTAGATATCTTATATATCCAATTTATGACCATAACTCGTTTCTTGTTATGCGTGTGATCCGGTAGGCCCTCGAAATATTGACAAAAGTCCAAAATACCCTTCAAACTATTTAAAGGCATATAAAATTAATCAAATTAATTTTGATTAATTTCTTCAAATTAATCACTTGGACTTTAAGCTATAAGCAGACTCTAGCAAGCCATTATAGTTATCCAAATTTTGGTGGGAGTCAACAAAGGTAACAAGCCTGTCTGTGGCTGATCTTAATGCATGATACAATACCTTCATTACCTATATCCGGATTAGTCAAAGATATGGATAAAAGTCAACCTCTATAACTAATCATAATTTCTCAACATCGTGAATTATTTGACTCGAATGAATCCGAGCATTCAAATCCCATTTGAGTCTCAATTCTACCTTGCTCAAGGATTTACTGAGTCAAACCAATTCGTTGAGTGGCCTCAGATATCACTTCAAAGAGTGGTAATGAATCCTATCTTGATTAGGCAATGTCTAACTACATTCCAAAAAAAAATATCTAACTCAAGCCTTTATTGTTCCTCATGATTAAAGTCACATTTGACTTGGTCAAAGCATAACTTTCCATGTAAAAGACATCCCTCAATCTTAAGTCAGAGGATCAGTCATGTGATCAATATTAGAGATTAACTGTTGCCACAGCTCCATACAGTATCTCCAAATGAGTTAGACAAGATTACGATTGTTAGTTATGTTTCTCCAAACTAACTGAGTCATGTCCACGTGTGTATTTAAATGTAACTCACTTACATCTCAGCCTGTGAGGTCAGTTGCTCATCAAATGAGAAATATCACATCGTCTAGTTTCAACATATCTAATAGTGCCTAGTTATCAGGTCTCAACTAGTATTATTTTGGTGTAAAAGCTGTAATCATTAATAATCATCCTCACAATCCCATAACCCTTTATAGGATTGATTAAATGAACTTTTCACCATGGATTTCATCTTGAATATGCAATTAACAATTAATGCAACATAAGATGAATACACAACCTTTATACAATATCAAATTAATACAGAATATACAGTCATAGATACAATAGAGCTTAATCAAATTGACTTTAGGGCATCTATCTCATACTAACACATATATCTCCGTAGTAACACATGAGAATAATAACACATAAAATTCTGTATCAAAATAGGGTAGCTACATTTCACAATATAGGATTGCATTAAAATTTTAATTTCATTTACAACAGAAGTTGCACTATTGTTATGTAAGAGTTATTGATTCAACCTTAAGCTCATTATGAGATAATTCAATATGATTCTCATAATTCTGCAATATGACATCGGATTACTAAGTCTACAATATCGCACAAGGAAATGGATATCCATAAATGGATAATGAATGATGGACTTTTTAAATGAAAACATGAAACCAAGTGCAGATTCATGGGAGGAGAGAAACCTAAAGCCTATTAGCCTG
>JANHAO010018000.1:0-13805 GCA_026873985.1 Saraca asoca
TGTATTTACAAAGTACAACCAGCTAAGAACCACAATCAGCATTCATGACCAATCATAAAATAGCCCACCTAAATATTATCTTTCAAAATAGTAAAATTGTATCCATGGCATGAAAGAACCAAACATCACATCCAATTGGAACTGATTGATATCAATAAAATTCAATCTATTGTTCTCTAGTTACATCCCATTCATAGTGTCAAAAGGAGGGCAAATGCACTATGCTCTTAGTGCTAACTAATAATAATAATAATAATAAAAAGTCTTCATTGTTGTCTTACTATGATCAACCGTCTCATTCCACAGAGAATGTGATGACTATGAGATGCTTAGATGCATTCAAGAGAATAAAAAAGAAAATACTTTGCAAACATGAATTAAAATGAGAAAAAAGATGATTACAATTTCACAATCAAAATCCCATATCATCTTCGTAAAGAAAAAGCCAAGAATCAAGCACAACATAGAGATGGAAAACTGATGATTGTTGCTATTGAAATGAAAAACCCAGAATTGTAACCAAAGCATTGAATAATTTAAACAAAAAAAAAAATAATGAATTTTGATGAGTACCTACTTCCAAGGCCGAAAAGACTCATGGTGCCCAAATTCTAAATCTCTCTCCCTTGGAAGATCCAAAGACAAGGAACAAAAGACAAATGTTGAAGTATAAGCCAAATTGAGTAATAATATATAAAAATATACAAAGAGAGATAGAGAATGACCTCTTAGCTTGACCTCTCTATTGCTAGTCTGTCATCTCCTTCCTTCCCCCTCTTGCAAATAGAGAAAGAAAGACAATGACTCCATTTGAGTAATAATATATAAAAATATATAAAGAAAAAGTCCAACAGTCAACCAATTTTTTTTCACTTTGTAATTTATTTACACACTTATATTTCAATGAATTTATCCAATATAGTATACATATGTCACACACACACACACACACACACACACACACACACACACACACACACACACACACACACACATATACACACATATATATTTAAAACTAAATCGATATAGAGGCCAAAACATTATGTTTTATTAAATATGCTAAGATATGTAGTATCTATACCATTACAACTGATTGTCTCTAGGGCATCTATACTAATAATATCCAACTTGACCTAAAGTCAATTACCCTTGTATCTAATCCTGATTCGTTCTAAATGACAATCAAGCTTTTGTTGGAATAGAGCCTTAGTAAGGGGATCAAGTATATTATTATCTCTGATCAAATGGTAATGCTTCATAACATATTTGGATCTTTGATATGACCTTTATTCCCTAGCTTGTGTTATGGCTCCATTGTTATCATAATAACAATATTAGGACATACCCCTAGTTCTGTGAAGAACTTCTTTATCTACACAACTTCCTGTGCTACTTCTAAAATAACAAGGAATTCGATTTTAGAATCTATTGTGATATCATGCTTGAAACTTTTCCAACATACTATACCTCCATTAAGAGTGAATACAAATCTTGATTGTGATTTGTAATCATCTTGATTTAACTAAAAGCTTGCATATGTGAAACCGTTGATTTTCAATTTAGGGTCTCCTTTCTAGGTAGGCAACTTAGCTCATCAATTACATTTCCATATAACTCCCAATCAGTAGATTGATAATTCTTTGTCATTTATTATTCATTATATTAACCATTATTAACAACTCCTTATTTATAATGTTCAAATTGAATCTAATTTTGTTGAAACACTATATAGTCATGACGAGTGTCATCCAAACTATACATGTTTGATAAGTTGAAAACATTAAATAAGAATATCTCTTATATTCTAATAACAATAACATAAAATATGTAGCATAACCTCGATGAAGGCCAATAGTCATCATGAAATTGATTTCTGGTTGTCATTATTTTGATGGGTGGCGATTAATCATGTGCTTAAAATGCAATATAAATTAGTGAGGGATCTTTCAATTAGTTTAGTTTAACTATTAAAGATCTTGTGTACTAGTCTACATCATGCATATATTCTATTCATATCACTATATAAATCACATATATGCATACGTTCACTAGTCTATGTTATACATACATCTTATTTATATCACAATATAATTCACATGCATATATAACATATATGGGATGATTATGAGCCAATTTAAATTATTTCTTTGAGCCATAAAAGGAAAAAATCTCCATGATATGTGCCTCATGCACGTATCATCAAACTTGGGTGTTTTCTTCTTCTTCCAAAGGAAAATTTTCTATCATATGTAATTAATTACATCATATAGAAGAGAGAGAGAATGTGTAGGCCTTATTTAATAAATACCCAATAATAGATTATACATTATATTCATAAAAAAAACTTTTAATCCATAATCATCCTTTCATGCATTCAAGTATATATGATACATGTAAGACAAGAAAGCATTGAACATTAACTATTTAATTCAAATTAAAGTCATACATGTCACAAATTATTTGATGTACCTTTAATTTAAATAAGTTGACTAATTTGATTCCATCATCAAACATCACAATTAATAAATTTTGAAATTAATCTTAATTAATTTCAAAATTAATCAATTAATCAAATCCATGATACTTTTGAAAACTTTGGAATCAAATAAATAAAATAAACAAAAGTTTCCAAAATTATTTCTAATAAATTTGTAATCATATTCAAAGTTAAGAAAAGTTTCCATAATCACAAAAATACAATTTAGGCAAGTTTTCTCAAAATTAGTTAAGATTGTCATTAATTTCCTAAATTGAATTTGTGTGAATAAACTATGAGACTTATTAATTGTCATGACAAACAATCAAAGGGTTGATTGCTTGTCGTCACAACCAATCAAGGTGGCTGGAAGCACCATGTGTTGTGGGTGGAAAGCCAACCAGCACGCAAACATGGCTAACTAGTTTGGCCAACCACCATGTTTTGCCAACTAGCTGGTTAGCTAACATTTTGTTCAACTAGCCAGCTAGTTAGTTCTTCTCTGATGTATTTTTCATTCAAAAGTTCAATCCATATTGGTTTCTGAAAAAATTTTCTATAGAAAAATTCTATACTTTGAATGAAAAATTGTAATCATATGGAACCAAACTACAAAATGCACATAATTTCAATTATCATCATAACAATTAAATCTTTAATCATGAATTAATAGAAAACAACATGGGTTGTGATACCATTATTGGAAAAATTAGATCTAAGCATTAGGTATGTCAATCAATGAGCATCAAGTATGAGCAATGAAATTTTTAAAATTTTTCCAAACCCAAATCATGTTGGTTACAAATTAATTCATAAGCAAGATAAAATTTAAATTAAACTTTCTTAAGAGTTATTCTTGGAATCCTTGGTCAAATTTGAATTTGATCTTCAAATTCTTGAATTATCCAACTAGCCTTACAATCAAGTCTTTTAGATTGTCTTTAGGCAACTCCTTTAGATTTGATTTCCAACACCAATAGTGATCCACATGAATGAATTTGATTTGAAGCTTCCACCAAGTTCATGTAATAGGTAGAATAGGAAAATCAACCACTTTGCTTAAGAGGTTCTAACTCTCCAAGGAATCACAGATTCGCTAAGGCAGGGTTGGTGTTTAAATGCAAAGAGGAGATAAGTAGTGAGATCATACAAAGAGAGTTAGTGTACAATATATGTCCTAAGGCTAAATTGATGTATGGAAGGTTGGCTTCTTTCCTCTTTAAATAAAACAGATTAGAGCACAAGCAAGAGTGAGGAGCAAGGATAAGTAGTGCACAAGCTAGGGTTTCCCCTTGCTTGTGTCTTGTGTTGTCCACTCATTAAGTGGATGAGCTGCACGGTTAGTGTAACCCTTTTGGCCCAAGGAGTTCATATTCCTTAACCTCATGCTCCTTCTTTTGTGTCCAACAAGTCTAGACACTTTTCTATAAGTCCAAACTCATAAAGTCTCTTATGTAATCATTCTCTAATTGTTTTGATTAATTAAAATAATTATCTAAGTGAGGAACCATTCATTTACTCATGATCTCCTACAATGTTAATTAAATGTTCTATAGTATTTAAATATCAGTAATGGAAATTTATTGCTATTTAATAATTGTAATCTCTATTAGAATTATTGAATCATTGATTAATTAACACTTCTAATCACATTTAAACACTTAATTAATCATTTTCAATTTTCTAAATGTTCACTTAATTTAACTCTTGAATTCATAACATTTTGCATTCTAACGTTTCCTTTGGCTTTGGATCAAAGAGATTTTATTGTGTGTGACCCATTACGTTTTCATGCATGATGGCAATGAATTCATTTACAAGCTTCTATAAGCTCAATTGAATTAAAACTCTTTTTAATTCAAACATAATTTTCCTAAATTGTTTAAACAAATTTATAGATCAAGATTGGCTTATAGCAAAGCATCATGACCACCTAAATGTCAGGAATAGATTTATGAATATCAAGACCTTTCGTGATAAAGTATTAGTGTGTAATTCAATCCCTTTATCTCTTAATATTGAAATTGGACTAAGGATATAGTTCAAGTGTCAACCTTAATATGAACATCTAATCTTAGGCTTATGTTTGACTTTATGCTATCTTACAATTGTTCATACATAAAATTCCTTTTATATATCATCAATATATAAGCCTATGTTTTTAATCACATCACAAATGTTAAAATACCTTTTGAATATCTTTCCTTATTACCAAGGAGAATGAATTCCATCTTGATCAATCATTATCTTCATGTACTTCGTGGTACACTTAAATCATTCGTATCTACTCTTTAAAAGTACAAACCTAAAATAAAATCAAAGTACACAACTTCATATATAAGATATTGGTTCTAAGGATCACTTACACTACCTTTCACATGATAAGTCCATTGACACATGATAACATTCCATATGGCTTCTCATGTTAAGTCAATCCAATCATATATTCCAATATCACCACATCAAATAGTGCATGATATCACTGCATTCATTAAAAGAATGTAAGATAACATATGCTAGTTTACTTATAAATAATGGATATCTTATTTTCTCAATTATTCAATAGCTAGGGATATTTAGAAATATAACTATATGTATAAAGTATCCCGTAATTATAATCTTAATTGTAAGTTATTTATACACATTTATATTCAAGGACTTTATCCAATATAATATACATATATCAAACATATATATATATAACACTAAATTAATAAAGAGGTAAAAAAAATCATGTTTTATTAAATATGCTAAGATATGTAATATTCATGTCATTATAATCGATTGTGTCTAGGGCATCTATACTAATAAGAGCAACCAGGGCATCTATACTAATAAGAGCAACCAAATGAGTAGGATCACCAGTGTTTAGATGATCATTGATTTTGTAATATTTTTTCATTTTAAAAATAATTTAGAGAATATTATAATTAAATTTATGAAAATTCATTTCATTTATTTTAGCATTATTAGCTTCATTTTAAGTAATTTCAATATTTATTTTTATTACGTTTAATTAATTATTTTTTCTATGATAATTCACGATTTTTCCACTGTATTAGCCACAGGAAATGAGATGATTTCTAGTATTGCCTCATCTTATCTAATGGATATGATTTTTGCCTTAACGTTAGTCACGTTAAAAATAGTAAAGCAATTTTAGATGTACTTATTTCAAAGGAGATAAATTAAGACTTTATATTTGTGATTAAACATGAGAATAGTTTGGTCTGTATAATTTTGTCATATTAAATAAATTGTGACATTAGTATATATATATAGTTGTCAAGTTGTCAAAATAACCACTTCCAAAACAATATTATGCTGTAGTTTATTAATTTTAGTGAAATTAGCTAAGAAATAATACTTAAAAAAAGGGTTTAAAATTAAAAATGAGAAAAATATATATTATCCCCTTCGACTTCGAGGTATTTACATTTAACATTTACTACTGTTAATTTTTACAATCACCTACCAAACCTATTCATAAGTGGTAGATTGCACCCAACATTCATCTTGTACGTGATTTGAGGGGGTAAACGTGCTTAACTTGACATGAAACTTTGTGACAAACCAAGCATAATGGAGGCTTTGTAGTTCAAATTTAGGAGCGAGCCAACTTTTGTATTATTTTTCCACTTTTTCCTTGTTTTGGGAGTATTTTGGTCATTTTGGCATAATTCATTGTCCAATGTGAGTATGAAAGTACATAGTTATAATTCTTGCATTTTATCATCGCATCGATATAATTGACACTTAGATTTCTCTTGGAGCTATGGGAAACGGTCTTATGTGAATGCAATTTACTATTTATGAATAGATTTGATAGGTGATTATCACATATTCTATTTAAAATAATCAATCTAGCTAATGGGTGCAAGCTAATCACTTGTAAACACTCCACGTTAATTTTCTTGGATTTTTAATTGTTATTTTTAGTAGATTATCTCATTAAAGACTCAAGAAGATTACCACATATTCTGTTTAAAAAGTGTTCTTTGAAAAAAAAATATACATTTCATCATGGTTTATTGGATTTCTAATTTTATTTTATTATCATCATGTCATGATGGTATATAAATGGCTTTATCTCTTTCAAATGGTTTTATTTGATTATCATTGACGTCTACTTACTCCATATAACTAAACATAGATTGCTACTTAATTTCATGTTACCCTTTAGGTCAAGTGTTGGACTACTCATCCCAAATTTATCTCTTTTTTCTCTTAATTAACTTCACCCATAGCTAAAGACTTATTACCATGTACCAAGTTTCACCTTATCCTATACTCTTCCCTCTAAGCAAACTTAAATCTTATCCTACGTATTTCATGTAGCCCCTCATTTTCAAAACAATTACTCAAACTGATAGAAAATCTGCATCATCGTAGCACTCATATAGGCACCAACATAATCCATGCACATACTCTATCCTTAATCCCTATATATCACCTCATGTATCGTTTTCAACTACTATTGGCTATTTTATAATTACTTCTTCGCATCTCGTGATTAAATAGTTACTACAATCCTGATTTCTTAAACTTAATTTGCTTATGTATCTTGTCCTTCTTCCTTTTCAAAATCTTAATCATATGGATTACAACTTATTTACATTTATTAGAATCCATCCGGCTCCTCAAAATAATTGTCCTTTCGTTTGCATGATCTTCCTTAATTCCACATAGTAAAAATGAAAATGAAATAGGAATATGTTGTATTTTCATTAGATTTTTAACGGAATATATTGCACATGCATTTTCTATTATATTTTGGATGAAAAATCATTAGGAAAGTAAAGTGTTGATAGTGAAATCGTAAGTGGATGAATTTCAACACCTAAAAAAACAAGTGGATTAAGTGAAGAAGAATGAAATCACATGTAAATAAAGTGTAATTTTATCTGATTATAATTAACCAAGAGGTAATACTAAAAAAATGGTTTTAAATTAATAAATCAATGTGAACAATTAAAAAGATAAACTTCTTTATTTGGAAAGTAATAAAAAATTCAAAACAGCAAAGTGGCAAGTGATTTCTTGTAGTCCCAATGGAAGTGATTAGAAAACTTTAATTATGATAAAAATAATAAAATTCATTACTAAAACTCAGATCCTTCATATTCAATCATCAAGAAGAATATATTAGATGCAGAAGTGTATCTAAATCCATACGAACTGATGTGATTGTGGTTCTCCTCTTGATCTTTTAAATTGATACGCATGAATTTTCTAGAAAATATACGCTTTATTTAGATCCATTTAACCTTAAATTTTATTAGATCACTTTAATTTGAGCCAAACCTCATGATAATATATAATATATAATTATTATTATTATTATTATTATTATTATTTACATATACAATGTATACATCCATTAAAAAAAACCAAACAATCTCCCACTTGGACTACACACATATATATATATATATATATAACTCTTTATAATTGTATATCATAATATAACCTTATGAGCTCAAAATTATTATCATTACCAAAATTATCTCTAATCAGTTTGGTCCATCAATCATATCGACATAGGATCAAAATGATTTTCATTACAATTATCATAATTAGATCCATCAATGATCACGTATATCAATATAACCAACTACATGGATCAAGCATGGATGGTAGCATAAAAATTTCATGCAATGTGATCTTAACATGCCAATTTCCAACTGGTCCAAACCTATTCCTTAGTGAGATTAAACTAAACAAGATTAGAGTGTAAATATATAAAATCTTTATACTATAATAAATAATCATATGATATTCATAAAACATATCTACAAACAAAAGTATCCATAAATACAAACTCCTACTAAACTAACGTATCGTCAAGTGATATAACAACCATATGAGTGGTGTACTCATAAAAGACCTTAGGTGGTAAACCCTTAGTAAATAGATCTATAACCATGGAGTTTGTTCCAATATGCTCTATAGGTATCTAACTAATCTAAACTCTTTCCTTAACAACTAGGGACTTAATGTCTATGTGCTTTGACTTTGATGAGCTCCTGTTATTGTTGAAATATAGCACTACTAACTCATTGTCACAAAATAACTTTAATGGTCTTTCAATACCATTCACAATTTGTAGCCTAGTGATAAAATTCTGCAGCCATAACCCATGATTAGATGCCTTATAACATGCTATAAATTTAGCTACCTTGGTGAAAGAAGCTACGAGCATCTACTTAGCACTTTTCTAGGAAATAGCTCCTCCAACAAATAGGTAGATATAGCCTAAAGTGGATCTACAACTATCTTGGCATCCTGCAAAATCTAAGTTAGAATACCCAATGATTTCTAACTAATCTGATCTCCTGTATGTGAGAATGTAATATTTTAGTCTCTGAAGATACCACATAACCCTTTTTGGATGCTTTCCAATGATCAATTCCTAGATTGTTCAAATATCTACCTAACACCTTAATGATGTATGCAATATCTGGACACGTACAAACCTAAGCATACATCAGACTCCCTACAATTGAAGCATAAAGAATCTTCTGCATTTCTTTAGTTTCAAAATCATTCTTAGGGTATTGATTAAGACTGAACTTGTCTCCCTTAACAATAGAAGTGCCACCTGGTTTACAATCCTGCATGACAAATCTCTTAAGAAGTTTCTCGATTTTGCTCTTTCATGATAACCTAAGAGTACCCCGAGAGTGATCTCAGTGTAACTGTATTCCTAACACAAACGAGGCATTACCTAGATCTTTCATTTTGAATTTCTTCAATAGAAAACTCATAGTTTTGTATAACAAGCCTACATAATTGCTGGCAAGCATTATGTCATCAACATATAAAACCAAAAAAAATGTGCTCACTCCCATTGAACTTGTGGTATATGCAATCATCAATCACATTATCTTGAATCCAAAAGAGATAACAACTTAATGAAACTCATAATACCATTGATGGAAAGCTTGCTTAAGTCCATAGATGGATTTATTTAATTTACAAACCATTTGCTTTGAATTTCTTGAAACAAAGTTTTTAGGCTGCATCATGTAAATTGTCTCAACAATGTCACCATTAAGAAATGTTGTCTTAACATCTATCTGATGTTGCTTAAGATCAAAATGTGCCACAAATGCCATTATAGTCCTAAAAGAGTCTTTCAAAGAAATTGGAGAGAAAGTTTTTTTATAATCAATATCTTTCTTCTTAGTAAAGCCCTTGGTGATAAGACAAGCCTTATATCTTTCCACATTGCCTTTTATATCCCTTTTGGCCTTAAATACCCATTTGCAATCAATGGGTTCACACCTTTAAGCAATGGGACAAGATCCCAAACATTATTGTTTTTCATGCACTTGATTTTCTCATTCATGGCATCAATCCACTTTTAAAAGTTAGAACTTTCAATGGTCTGATGAAATTGATTGGATCATCTTCCACCATTCCAATGTCTACCTCATATTCTTGGAGAAAGATGATGTAATCATCCGAAATTACTTTTCTCTCTCTAGTGGATCTCTTTAATGGCATTTGTTCTTGAGGCTTTTGAGTTTGTTCTTTAGGAATAACTGTTGATCTTGATCAAGGAGATTTTCAACATTGTCTTATGGTTTTGGGGTTGCTTCGTAAACAATGTCAGGAATAAAAGCCTGATCATGGTCAATAACAACCATACGAATAGAAATGAATTCCTCTTCAAAGACAAAATTTCTCACCTTATCTCCCCCCCAAACTCAATATCCTCAAATAACTGGACATTTCCCCTCTCAAAGAAGGACCTAATTGTGGGATTATAAAACTTGTACCCCTGAAACATTCAAAGTACCCAACAAAATAGCTACTGACCATTCTTGAGTTTGATTTATTTTTATTTGGCCTTATGGCCTTACTTTAGCTAGACAACCCCAAACATGTAAATGCTTTATACTAGGCTTTTTGCCTTATCCATAATTCATATTGGTTGTTGCTTTAGTTAGAACTCTATTGAGGATGTGAGCTACGATCTTTAATGCCTCTCCCCATAATGAATCTGGTAAGGTGGTATGACTAATCATACTCCTTACTATATCCTTTAATGTTTTGATTCATCTCTCAGCAACACCATTTATGTTAGGGCTCCCTGGCATTATTTCCATTGGCACAATACCACACTCCTAGAGGAATTTGGCAAATGGTCCTGGGCATTGTTCACTTAATTTGTCACATCTGCCATGGTATTCACCACCACAGTCAAACCTAACACCTTTAATTCTTAACTTTAACTTTGAAAGCCTTGAGCACGTCCAGTGCTTAAGACTTCACATGAATGAGATAAAGGTATCCGTAATGAGAGAAATTATCTATGAACGAAATAAAATATTGTTGACCATTCCAAAAAGACATAGGGAATGATCCATAAGTGTCTGTATGTATTAGTTCTAAGATGTCTGAAGATCCTTTAGCACCCAATCTCCTTATGTTTGTATGCTTCCCTTTAATGCACTCAACACAGACTTCAAAGTCTAACAAATCAAGGGGATCAAGAATTCCATTTGATACAAGTCTTTCAATTCTTTGTTTAGAGATATGCCCTAAACACTTATTCCAAAGTGATGTAGAATTCTCATTGATTAATTTCCTTTTAGTACCACTTGAATTAACATGTAAGGTTTCATTAAATGAGGCAACTATATCAAGCAAGTAAAGGTTATCATATCTAGATAAAGAACTAAAATTAACATCATTAAAAAAAATTAAATTGACTATTTCCAAAAGAACAAGAGTAACCAAATTTGTCTAGTATAGAAACATAAATCAAATTTTGTCTAAATGATCGTAAAACGTAAGTCTCATTCAAATCCAAAAAAAATCTAGTCTTTAATAATAACCTAAAATCACTTATTGCCTCAACTTCAATTGACTTGCCATCACCTACATAAATGTATCTTTCACCATCACTTGGCTTTCAACAGCTCAGGTAACCATGCATAGAAACACTTATATGAATAGTAGCATCAAAATTTATCCATCAAGTATGTCTTGGAACTAAAGTTAAATTAACCTCAGAACAAATCAAATTAAGAAGCATACCTTTCTTTACACACCAAGCATGATACTTGTACATTGTTTCTTCTTGTGAGAAGCGCTTCCACAAAAGTAGCAAGAAAATTACTCAATTTGTTCTTTCTATTCTTATGTTGCTTTTTTTTGTGGTGGAATAACTCCATTGTCCTTCTTTCTCTTCTTGTTATTGTCCTCAAAGGTTGAAGCAAAATGAGCACTCTTAGTTTTTTCTTGCCTTAATCTCTCTTCTTCTCGTACAAAATGTGAAATGAGCTCATTAAAAGTCCATTTATCCTTTTACCAGTTACAACCAAACTTGAATTGACTAAACTGTGTTAGAAGAGCGATCAAAACCAAATATACAAGCAAGTCCTCAAATAGCTCTAACTTTAGTTCCTTTAGTTTTGATGCAAGATGAGACCTTTCCATAATGTACTCTTTGATGTTCCTTTTGCCCTTATACCCCATGGAAACAAGATTTTCCAGAAGAGTACTTGTCTTTGCCTTTTCATTTTTGGCAATAACATTTCTCAAGTTCTTTAAGGAACAATTTAACATCAGTCTCTTCAGACATTGTGCCCTTAAATGTTTTTGGAATTGAATGTTTCATGATAATAAGACTCATGCAATTTGAGCAGTCCCACTTCTCTAAATTGCTCTTGTCATCAGAGGAATTTGTATCAGTTTGAGTAGGGGTTCACTTAACTCGAAGAGCAAGGTCTAGAACGATTATGATGTTTTTTTTTTCAATTCTTAAAGTTTGTGCCATTAAGCATAGGGATGGAGTTAATGTTTGTAGATATTGTAATGACAGAAGCATTCATTGGATCTAGAACAAAATGAACAAAGCAACAGGCTCATGATCAAAATTTGAATTCAGCATGATTAACAAATTCAAATAATGGCAAGTCCCATCACAAGATACATAGCACACATTAATTGACATTTAGTCTTTGGACAAAAAAAATTAACTTGTAAGTGGTATTCTTGTCGTAGTAATCAAATATTGACAATAAATTCCTATGAAATAATAAGCCTTTCTTTGGATCGACTTAATATTCATATGAAAAATTTGATAATTGTCACATATTTATCACTACAGGTGTGTTTGAATTTTAGCCAAATAATAACTTTCCTTTGGACTAGTCATTATCTACATGAAACCTAAACACACAACCATTTTAATATTTTAAATGAATCAATCTACACAAGAGATGTTACTTTGGTAACATGATGCTTTAATCAATTAATTTAAAATATCAGACAACCAAAAAGAAAGAGTAAAAGGTGACAAGATTTGAATCTGAATCCATATATATATATATATATATCAACAAATAAATTATTAAGACATGAACTTCAATAAAGTAGTATACCTACATAGGCATTCAAAATATATTGATATCTGCACATAAAAAGAAACTACAAGACAAGGACATATAAATATATAGATTTTGACATTGGGATTATATTGAATCTATAATGTATGCTTTTCGAATCAAGTTCTAAATCCATGCTATAAAACACACAATCATTATATATTGAAGACATCAAACTTTGTCCAGATAATCACAATAATCAAATCACAAGTCAAATCAATAAACTTGCTTCTCCATAATTTAACATACACTACAAGAAAATCACGATTTTTCAACGGAATATTCTAACGAAATTTAATCCATTGGAATATTCTAATGAAAATTCCAACGGATTTTCTCACGGATCAAGAAATCCGTTGCATTACTCCAACAAATTTTCCCACGGACAGACTATCCGTTGGAATTATTCCAACAGAAATATGTATCTGTTGCATAATCCGTTGGAATATTCCAACGGACTTATTCCGTTGGAATTTCCGTTAGAATATACTTAAGTTAAATGACGCGTTTTGATTATTTTTTTAATTCCAACGAAAATTTTCCGTTGGAATTTTTGAAACCCTTATAATTGTCCCCAAATTCATTTTCTGCAGAATCGCGCAGCTCCGTCGTCGTCGTCGTCGTCCGCAGCATAGCAGCCCATCGGTAGTTTGCAGCGTCTCTGTCATCGCTAGTTGTTCTGGTATCAAGGTACAAGGATTTTTTAGTTTGATTTTGGTTTTTTTTTTGTATTTTTTGATTCTTCGATTCTGTGGTTCTCTATTTAATTTTTATTTTTTTTGCAAATTTTCTTGTGTGTTTGCTACATGTTGGGTATTTTTTATAATTTTTCTTAAATTTATTAGAAATAAAATTATTTTATTGAATTATTGTCCAATTTATTTAAATTATTATGTGCTATTAAATGGGCCTTCAAATTTTACTAT
>JANHAO010018001.1:0-13773 GCA_026873985.1 Saraca asoca
ATGCAATGCACAATGAAAGCAATATAAGATGAATAATCAACCTTTATTATCAAATCAATATAGAATGTACAGTCATAGATACAATTAAGCTCAATCACATTGGCCCTAGGGCACCTATCAGACTAACAAGAACTTACAATAATATAATGTTACATCCTCTAAAGATTGAGGAACAAGAAGAGATCTATTTAGAGAAAGATTTATTGGAGAGAAAATCTTAATAATTACATCTAATCACAAACTACATGAAAGTTGCCCCTTTTCATAAGGATTCACCCATCACCAAGATGTATAAAGGAATAGAATGAACTTCATATATCCTTTTTCTACTCAATCTAGAAACAACATCAAATGTTATTTTGATTCATCACTATTTTTGTGAAACTATTCCTCAAGCAAGACAACCAATAACTCATCGAAGGGTTTGTGTGAATAATAGAAAGGTAAGCAATACTCATTCTAAAGTTTCCCATAATGATCTAATATCTTTTCAAGAAAATGACACCATAATCTATGATGAAGAAATAATAAGATCTTTCTATATCAAAATATTGATTGAAAAAATCATTGGCAAATTCTTGGATCACCTAATAAGAATGTGGAGAATAAGCAAAATATAATGGTTTTGCCTACTCAAAATTAAGAAGGGATGCCACCTACTACTGAAATCATGTTTTTTGCAACAATTGCATTCTTTTATGCAAGAAGAAGACTTAGAAAAAAAAAAGAAAGAAGTTTGGATCTGAAAAAGTATGCTTAGGTAGTTCCTTTGCTAAGCACAATAGAATAAAGAGGAATTCATATCATTTCAAATCCCTACTCTTACTGAAGAGAAGAAATGACATAAAATAAAAAGATCTAAACTTTCCCCTTCAAAGCGAAGATGGACATGGCCAAAACATATAAATATCAGTGTAGTCACCCATAAAGACATATATATCCCTATAGAAGATATTTTAGATCAATTCATAGATAGATTTCTATCCATACAGATAGGTATCCCCATAAGTAAAGATAAAGATAGGGATCCATCTAGATCTTGATTCATTATTTCTAATTTCTTCTTGATTCAGATTGATTGCCTTTTTTTACAACAAGTTTGAAATCTTAATGCATACAAAATAATTTATTACTTTTTCTTAAGAGAAAGAAAACATCGTTTTCCAATTATTACTTGCTAAGTTTGAGTGCATATGAGCAAGCAAGGCCCAAGATACAGGGAAGCCCACCATGGATCAGTCAACTAGAAGTAGAAAACTGGTGACCTAAAAAAAGATGCCCTTTCCTTGTAAACATGGCCCAATTTCTTTCCTATTTTTTGATTTTGGGGTTTTTTTCAGGGGCCTAGAATGCTAAAAGGTGCAGGAAAAGCAACAAGTCAAACTTCTTATTGACCAAGAAACATAACAAAAGTCTCGACTTGAGAGAGATTGGAGATTCCATAATTAACTTAATGCATAATGAAAAGTTCATGAGATGAAATCCTCATAGAAAAGAAAAAATGTAATGAAAATCTAGTGCTTTTTGACACAGTCAGGGTTAAAAATTGGAGTTGCTTATAATGAATTGAAAATAATTTATATCTATCAACTAATATATCTATAGTTCAAGAAATTCAATGAAAAGTGATTTTGAGAAAATATATATTTTCACCACTCATATTGGAAATCTAGCCATGCACTCACTCCCAAGTAGGGCTTCTCCATCCTCTCCAAATTATGGATTCTATGTTTCTTTTGATGTTCATCCGAAAAGGAATAAAAATCTCATCTTGATTTCTCTATTTCTAAAACAATCTTATTGCTTTAGCCACACTCAAATATTTTATACTCAATTGGTTAGTTGAAGGAAAGTGGAATAACTATTTTTTATCTGAATCTATATTCTTCATTGAGTATTATTTCTTACTCTCATCTATTAAGAAAAATAGAGCTTATGATGAATGAGAAATCCATTTTGGAGTTAGTCTTATCTTTTCTAGCATTATGCATATTTGACAAAAATGGAGGAGACTAGTCCTCATCAATAGGGGTTGTTATACCAATCATGGGGTCTTATGACCAACTTCTTGGTGAATTTATTACTTAATGAATTTGACTAAGATTTTATTCACTATTTTCTCAAGGGCTATGCAAGGTTAGTCTATAAAATATTTTGTCTTTTAGTCTCATCTTCTCTAGTATTACGAGTTGTACTTAAACCAAGGGATGCCCCGATTTCATGTTGTACAGTAGTTTGTGGATTAATTGTGAAGGGGCTATCAATTTCATGGAAAAGGTTAGTTGAAGTGTACATCATTTTTTGTGTTTCGATGTTCTTTTAGGGTCCATTTAGATGATCATTTAGGTGCCACATTGCATTAGCATTAGTTTGAGAATTAGTGAACTTCTTCTTTATTTTAGTATTTCATGACCTTAAGTCAGTTGATACCAATGAAAAAAGCCCATCTCAATAGCTTGGTGGTTAGTGGTCAGTCGGCTATTAACTAACTGGTCATAGGTTCACATCCTACCACATTTCTTGTGGATCATCCTGTGGTTACCAAATGATGGGAATAACAAAGTATAATTTTTTAAATGAGCACACAATGTCAATATATGAATTGTTTCATTATTCATTATTTCTAGGTCTTTTCACTTACAATAAGAAACAACCATCAGCATTTGGTATAGCACTTGCACTTTGGTGTATTCTTCTTTCTTTCCTTAGTCTTTTGTTACATCATATTCCTAATAACTTATCCAATTACAATGTATTAATCGATAATGTGCCTTTCTTTTATCAAATCTCAGGGACATGGTCTAATTGTAAGGGTACTAATTTATTGTGGTGTCAGATCCTAAGTTTTTATGGGTTCTTTCTTTGTTACCAAGGTCAAACCCAAAGCCATAATGTCTTAAAATAAGGAGGCCATAGAGAAACTTTTTTTATTCTTTTGTATCAAACTTCATGAAGAAATCCATAAACCATAAAGTGGGGCTTCTATGCAAGGTTCCATAGCCATAAAGTGGGGTTGCACCACAGTTGTACACTCCTTTGGTTCTACAAACCCTTGTGGATTCTAAACTTCATTCATGAAGGAACTAGACTTTTGATGAGCCACCCTTTTTTATGTGTCACTTTACCTTGAAAGGAAACTAGAGCAAAGCTTTCCTCTGGGTGCTAGGTGCTCCTGTGGTTCATGAAAAGGAAAAAGGACTCATCCTTTGTTACATCTAGCATGAAATGATAAAGAAAGAGCTTTGTCAATGGATGAATAGTGGATTGATGGAGCTCTTGGCATTGCTCTATTTTTCTTTCCTTTCCCATGAATGAGTTCTGATCTATTTGTTTGAAATATCTTTGTTTGTACCAAATTGCTTACAAAATCAAATCCAATTCAATGAGATCCAACATCAACTATACATACTCCTTGCATTTATGTTGGAGACACAGCTAGTGCTATAGACTTTGTGTTATGTAGATAAAAAATGATGAATGGGATTGTGGCACTCCACTCACTTCTAATCCGAAAAGATGCCATCGAAAAGAATGGAACACTACTTCACTCTATTAGATGCGTCAAATCTTGTATGTCTAGTGAGCATTTTACCCTCCAATTCAAACATGTGGGCATAAAATGTTATGCTGCTTTATTGTTTTATAGCAATAAAATCCTGCTCATGCTACTTTTGTGACCCTTTTTCACTTTCTCTTTGCTCAGGACAGGAGCGTTGGTCAAAGTGTGTTCATAATGAATAGAAAGACATTAGTATTTCACCTCTTTGTTGGAGTGCCACCGTGAACACAATGGTCTTTGACCAAGACTAGGAACCAATTCAAATTTTGATCTTGACATGTTGGTGGTTTTTAACCATAGGCATCTTACCAAGAAGTTGGTAGGTCATGTTGAATTAGGTTAGGGTGGCTAGTGGTTTTGGGATCTTGTAGAAAAAGCTTCTTTTATATCTTAGGTTTTAGCCACAACTTGTATTCATTGCCTAATTTTGCCTTTCTTTATTCTTGGATCTCCTTTCTTACTATTGTGATTCTTCCATGTTGTGTCTTAGGAACCTTTTCAATATGGTCTGGATTGTTAGTTTCCATTCATAATTTTGCTATAGATGATACATGAGGAATATTTTTACTATGGTTCTTCCTTTTAATGACTAACATATCTATGATTTTTTCTCTTAGATGAAGTAGCAAGCATCGGTCCGTAGCACTTATAAAAAAGAGATGGTTATGGTGTGAAGTACTCTTATGCACTTCCACCACTTGGTTTGCACACAACCCTGCCCCATTATCTCATACTATTGCTCTAAAGAGATAGCAATGAGATCCACAAATACCTATAGATAGGGCGAGGGAACACAAAATTGAATTAGTGTGGTGGCATATCATAATTTTGATATTTTTAGCTGAAATCCTTTGAATCATCCATAAAGAAGGAAGAGGACCCAAAGTTTCCGTGGGCTATCTATTTATGGATGAGTTATAGAAGGCTCTTGCTTAATTCTACCCCTTTCAAAAGGAATGTATGGGGGATCTAAGACACCACTAAGACCTTTTAAGGATCTATCTTTCTTTCCTATTTCAAAAAATGAAAACCAAGAGCACCCTGGTACAAGACATGGTAGAAGAGATTTGATTTAGAAAGAACATGTCCTACTCATTGAATAGGTCAAAGTGAGTAATACGCCTAAATTTGATTTGCAACTAGAGCTAGTGACAAGGGATGTTGCATTTACAATGATATAAAAAATAAGATAATTTCCATTTTATGGATTAAAATAGAATTTGAAAAAGTAGAATTACATTCTCCAAGAATTACTCAATTTGTCTCCCTCAGTATAGTTGTAGAGCTTATTATAGGGCACATAATAAGCAAGCAAGATAAATGGGGCAATTAGGGAAGAAGCCATACTCCAAGATGCCCAATATTACAAAAGGTGGCTTCTATAGGTGAAAAATGGTTCCATTATATCAAAGTTTTTATACCCACATATGACCTAAAAATCTATAAATGGCATACATATTAGGGACTAGATAGCTCCATTCTATCAAGAGAAAATGAGTGTGGAGGACCTATACTCTGAAAAATAGCTAAACCCACTTCCTTTTCATATTTAAGCTATTGGTTGTACTCTTCTTGATGTTAAAAGGGCAAGGCTCCTAGCAGTGGGGGGAAGTGTAATTAAGGATTTAATTCTTTATAACAAAAAGCACTAAAGAAAGACCAATGGAAAGAGACAAGGTCGTAGAATTGCTTCTAGATCTCATGGAATAAGGTAAAATTTAAAACAACACTTTTCATATCTTGCTTTCATAGGAAAAAAAATAATTTAGCAGAAAAAATCTTGATTACATTACCACAAGCCAAAATCTTCTTAGCTACACCCAAATCTTTCATCTCAAATTCACCACTAAGTTGAGTCTTCATCTTATTGATCTCAATCATATTCTTAACGACAATAAGCACATCATTAACATAGAGTAAGAAATACATAAATGAACTATTTGGGAGTTTCCTATGATAAACACAATGATCATAGTCACTCTTTGAGTCACCATGCACTAACATAAAAGTATTGAACCACTTGTACCACTGGCTAGGAAATTGTTTCAAACTATAGTTTTCTTTCTTCAACAACAAAGAAGGTCTTCTTTACCTAAACGGTGCATGTAGATTTTTTTCCTTAAACTCACCTTGCATGAAAACTATCACAACATCAAGCTACTTAATCTCGAAGTCAAAAAGTATAACCAAGGAAAGCAACATGTGAATAGAGTACTCTTTTACAATAGGAAAGAATACCTTATTCAAGTCAGCATCCTCTCTCTGACTTTAGAGCATTTCTCCTATAGCTCCTCGATCTCTTGGCAAGTGCTAGTGCTTTTTCTCATAGAGTTTTTCCTCCCTTAGCAAACTAGACTCTATTATTCAAGAAGTTCATTCCTTTGGGTTCCTTTTCTAGCCCTTCTAATATGTATTAATGGTTTAGTTTGATAGTGCTTCTTTGAGCCCTTTCCTACTTGTTGGGGTGAAGCTTTGGCAATTCAAGGGCTCTTTTCCTTTAAGATTTTCCCATCCAGCTTTATTGCTTAAACTCCCTTCCTAGGAAGTTCTTAGCTCCTAAAATTGATGCCTTCGGACTAGTCTTCTCTATGTTCTAATCTATTTTGTCGCTTTCTATTTTCAATTTCTATAAGAAGTTCATTTGTTTGACTTCCTTTCTATTCATTCTTGCCCTCTTTCCTCCCTCTATAGGAAGGTATTTAATTCCTCTAGTTTGGAAGAGAGACAAATATTAGGAAAAGTAAGTTCCTGATCTTGAATTTCTTACTCACGCTCTTAGATGTTAAACATCTAATCTCTAGTGGTGGTGAGAAAACCTAATCCAACCTTAAACTCTTTCTTCCCACCCTTTCAATAGAAATGATTTCTAGGTACCACACCATATGGCATTCGCTGATTCACACCATCCATGAGCATATTAATAGCATGAAACAACATATAGTTGTAAGCTTGCTCAATCCATATGTTTCACCTTCCTTCATGAGAGGATTTTCTTACTCCTTAGTCTAGAGAATCCCATTTAATACCTAGTTCCTTGTTCCCTTTGTTTCAATGGGCTTCATTTAACCCTAGAGTTGAATCTAAATTTGCTGCCATTTTATTTTATAACCCATTTTCCTTTGCTATTTTTTTAATCATTCTTCCATGAAAGATGAAGCTTCATTTGGTACCCTTCTTCATGTTGATAATCAGACTCTAGATCTCTTAAACCCCATTATGATAAGGTGTGCATCAAGGTTACTATTTATAATCCCCTTTCATAAAAGGTTCTCATTTGGATTAGAAAAGACAACTCTTTCAACTCTCATTATTACCTATAAGGCCATGATGCGTCAGAATGCAGGAGAGCTTATAGTAAAGATTCCTATAAGATTACCGGTTATAAGGCCTCTCTCTCTCTCTCTCTCTCAAACTTTTCACCACATCTTAGTTATAACTTTCTCTTTCTTTCTTTCTTTTTTATGGTATGCCCCTTCTTAAGAAGAATGAAGAATGAGCAAACTAGACTAGAATGTGTATCCAAGTAGAATCTTTACCAATATATACCTAAATTGACAAAAAAAAAAAAAAGAAAGTGGTATGGGGCGAATGCAACCTTAAGTAGATATTGGAAATTGGAGATGCAAGTGTGAAAGACCAAGCTATTCCATACAAGTCAGAAAAGACCAGAGGACCTATTATTATAGAGAAAGCCATGAAGTATGATGAATGGTATAATGCCCTTTTATTAGATCATATTCAAATCTAAAGGGGACTATTTGAAGATCTTAAGGTTGCAAAAGATAGACAATTGAATGTAAGTGAAAGACTTGGTCCATTTTGAAAGGAAAAAGAATTCCCCGAACAAGAGATTTTTCAAAACAATCGATTCCCCAACTCGAGTTATTCCACCTGACAATAGCAATTTCAATTTCCACACCTTTTAGCGAACATTCTTCTAAAAGACTATACAAATGAGGGTGATTCATACATAGCTTCCTACATTCAAGTCAAATAGAACTTTTCATAAGCATTAGAATAGACTTTATAATGTGATTAAGGATCCTTTTAGGCAAAAGCCCCTACCCTAGAAGGATGGCCATGTTCATATATAGTTCTTAAGGATGAAATGACAACCAAAAGGCCAAACTCTATCATTCTTTATAGTTCAAGTTCTTAAAAGCCAACTTCTTTGATGAACTAGATACGAGGAGCCAAAAACCATAAGAATGCAGTTGGGTGGTTCCAACTTAACACTTGCCGCTAGGGGTGCGGGATGAACGTCATGACTCTAAACCTTCCATCATTCAAGTCACCCATCATGATGCTTACTCCTTCTCTTGAACCAAGCTTACTTTTTCACTTTTCCAATAAAGCCAGTCATTGAGTATTAAATATATGGATGTGGACAAGCCATAGAGTCAAGTAGATCCTTCTAGTTGTTTCAGTAGATTTAGTGGTGGGGTTGGAAGATTTTCACTTTTTCTTTTGTAGACTTTGCTCAATCAAAACTTGGACAACCTTTAAGATAAGATCTAGATGAATTAACTAGAGAAGGACACCCAAGGGAAAGATTTAGTGTTAATCGATAGAGTTATCCAAAAGTAAAAAGAAAAAAGAATGAAAAAGCTTAAGACCATACAACACTACCTCCCTATTCCCTTTTCTCATGTAGAAAGGTGAAATATGAGACAATAGCAAAACATAATCTTGCCTTTACTATTGATCTTCACATACACATTGGTAGTTTAATTGCTCTAACATCTGATTGTGGGCATGTTTCTTCTAGTCCTCTACTCATAAATAAACAAAGGAAGTTGTCTTTCAAAGATCAAGTTAGTAAACCTGCCTTCTTTCACAATTGGGTCTAAAACTGTCGATTCTCTTCCTCCAAGTAGTAAGGGCATAGTGAAAAAAAAAAGTAATCAAGAAAGGCATACTACTACTACCACTAATTTAGTCTAATTGGCCTAAGGTTCTTAAATCCCATTACAAGGGTAAGGGTCAAGACCAATGCCTACATTTTTACTCCTACTTCTACGCTTCCTTTAGCACATCACCACAAAAGAAACAATAAGCAAGAGTCCAACTATGTGAAATGGTTTACTCCCATCTCTTTATTGAATGTTAGCCTAAGGATTAAACTATTAGATGAAATAGCTCTTACTTTACAACCTCATGAATTGATTCCCCTCCTTTAAATATATAGATCCTCCTTTCCCTTTCATCCTTCTATTTGACAAGTGACCAAGTATTGATAGAAAATCCTATTAGCTTAAGAGCTTGCATGCCTTGATGAAGTCAAGCTTCAGAGACCTCTTGATTAATAGTGTGGATCCTTTTTAGATGATTAATGATTAGTTAAGAATCTCTATACATTGTAAAAGGATCCATCTTCATCTCCAAAGCTATACCCAATCCATTAGGGCTTCTTATTCAATAGCCTTGTTTGAAGCTATTGAAGTCAATGTGAATGAGTGAGGGATCATTAACCTTTCTGTGGTCACAAAAACAATCCCTACCCCCACTCCTATGCTTTTAGATGCATCGTTGAAGTACTTCTCTTATAGGAACAAAACTTTAGCATATAAAGCTTCTTTATCAAGTAGATCAACTAGTTAAAGCAAAGAACTATCATCTGAGGATAGGTGACTTTCCATGAAATTAGTTAACGCTTTTCTTTTGCCTTATAGCATTATGGCAACATCATGAAGCATTTGGATAACCTTATTGATAACCTCTTGGTACTTTTCCTTTAAGAAAGGTTCTAGAGTAAAAACTTGAGCAAATCTGCACTTTTGTTCACATTAGATATGCGCTTTCCAATTTCAAGTTATAGCAATCAATGTGCGACTTCTAAACAGTCAACAAGAATAATAGATTAGCTATAGCTTTAATGAAAGCTTATTAGGATTCTTGAAAGAAGGTAGCCAGGATAAGACTTTCCTTTAATAGTTATCCATTCAGGACAAGGATTTGGCTTAGTAAAAATTGAACTAAAGAGAATGAGTTCATCTAGACCAAAATGTGTAACCTTTTAATACTCTTTTTCCCTTTTTTTAACTTAGCCTATTAGGAAAATGTTTCTTTATCCTTTGTTGATTTACCTCTATTCATTTATCATAGGTACTCTTTTTACTTATGAATAAGACTTTAAACTAGATTAAATACCTTTTGCAATATTAAGCATACTACTAATCAATTCTTTGGCCCTTTTGTGATCAAAACAACCTAGAAAAGGTTGTCAACATACATAACCTACTTATCATACCAAGAAAGCCTGGCTTTAGATCCTTATAGCTCAAGCCCCTTTTGTTAAACCAATTCTTGTATTGCTACTTTTGAATGAATTATAGCCAATAAAGTAATTTGGTAAAAGGGAAGCCTTACTCACCACTCCCCCTTCTCTAAAGGTCATTGTTAGTCCACCGTCTTCAAACCTAACTTCCATCCCTTGTGTTGGACTAGATTGATAATTTTGCATATAAAAATAAATTCTTTCTTCTCAATGGTACAAGAAAGACCTCAAGATTGACAAGATGGGCTCTTTAGGTAATAGATCACAGAAGGAAAGATTGGTCATAAATTTTGAGAGTTTGCTTCTACACGAAAATAAAGACTGTCAAGAATAAAAATTTAATTGGGAAGAAAAAAGTTGAAAAAGTAAATAAAGTCTAAGCAATACATATGGCATGAAAAGAAAATCTGATTTCAATAAGACTTGATTTGAATTGTAGTTTAGATTCAAGTCAATTCAATAAGGTCGATCAAAAAAGTCATCGAATAGGTTAGTGTTTTCCTTCAGTTTTTCATATATTTTAAATCAAAAAAATATGGGAAGACATTGCAGATATGTAGGACAAACACGACTTCTTCTAATGCTAAAAGACCATTAAAAGACACTTGGGACTAGAGCACGTCATGAACAAAGCACACTAGTCGGGCATGCTTTGACCATGTCTCCAAGGCATAGTTGATGTAGATATCATAAACATGAAGTGCATGATACCTAGCAAAGAAACCTGGACAACCATTCCCCTATAGGCTGATTGCTAATGCATCCAGGGCCTTGGTGCCCAGCTCCACTAGAGAGGCCTAGCCTGATCAGAAAAATGTTAATTCAGTTCTAATAGACTTCAAATGTTGCCATCCCTAGAATCAATAAAAAAACAAGTGTTGAGTTTCATATTAGTGAGTAAATTGAAACGAAAAAAGAAAGAGACATTTCTCGCTTAATGATTAAAGTACACTATGCTTTGCTTCAACAAATGAGAGTTTTTAGTGGAATTAGTGAACCATGCAAGCTGGTTAGATGCGTGAGACAAAGAGCTTGTAGGATTTGCTAGGGTAGCTATGCAGTGGAAGAAAAGGATCCTAAATTGACCCCTTTTTTTCTTTTTTTTTTCAAAGAAAAAAATAGTATAAAGAGATTAGACTCTTAAATAAGACTAAATAGGCATTGATCGTTTCGAGTCGCCCCTAACCTATTTTGATTAAGATTGAAAACCTATCTAAAATGGATCCTCATTTAGGTTGTCAAACGAATAAAAGAATGGAAAATTTATAATATAACCCCTAGTAAGGATATGGATAGAGCCTCACTCATTAAAGAGAGTAGAGGTTTTAGGGTTCTTATTTAAGTTCTCTCTGGTCTTCTTAGGGCCAAATTCAAACAATGCAAGAAGTCGGATCCTCCTTGATTAAGTCCCTTTGATTACAACCTCTTTTTCCAATTATATCTTTTTTTCCTATTGATTTGGCTTAGGTAGATAATAGTTTGAGAGGAATATCATCAAAACCTGAAAATTGAATCAAATAAATTTCAGGGTTTATTTTGACAAGTAAAATGAAAGGAATTAAGGAAAAAAGCATTTCTTCTAGGCTTGGACTTCTTGGTTTAGGAGTAGAAGAGCTAGCTTTTGGTAGCCGCGATTGCTTTAAGAGATTGAATGGGACTTAGGATCTTAGTAGCTAGGGTTATTCCATTAATGACATTCCGAAGTTGAATCAAATTAGTAAAGCAACTGATTATGAGAGAAAAGAGAAGGCATTTAAGCAAAGAGCTCCATCTCAAGCTACCTAACAAGGCATTCAATTCTTTAAGTCCCAGATGTGTAAGTAAGTGGGGCACTAGCCTTTAGTGCAAACAACTATAATAGGAAAAAGAGCTTTTAATTTTTCTCAAAAATCCTTTTATTCCTTAATTCCTATAATTTAGAAGTTGCAATAGCCTATATTTGGCTCCAGTCTATCATATTTGAATTACCTAGACCCACTAAAAGATTTTGCAGCAACCAACTTCCAAATCCCAATTGAAAGACTAGGTTATATAATTCGGACTAACAACTGCTTCTGAATACATGAAGCCTCCTTGCAATCTCGTAACACATGAAATACATCTTCAACCTTGTTATTGTAGTTACAATAGAACTGAGATGTAAACTGCCATTTACTCCTTATGGAATTTGTAGGAAGATGACAATAAGCCACCCTCTAAAGAAACATGTGAATCCTCTCTAGCTCCTTCCAATGCCAAATTAAATTCCACTTTGGAAAAGCAGTACGCCATTTGGTATTCTCCAAAGTACAAGAAGCATTTTTCACACTAAAATAACTAGAATTATTCCAATATAGAGAATCATCAACATCTTCACTGGAAGGAGGTTTAGAAGATTGAATAATCTCATAAGCATGATGATTTAAAATATGTCTCAGCATATCCTATTTCTATTCTCCATTATTATCAATATAATGAACCACCTTGGTCCCATGTAGAGATGATTTAAATCAGTAGCAGTGAAATAATTAAGGAGAGGCTCTCATATGGTTGGCCATTTATCATCCTAAAACTCAATTTCCAAACCATTGCCAATAACTCAATGATGATTTTGAAGACAAAAAGGCCATAAATAGGCTAGAGAATTCCAGAAAATCAAATCAAACACCTTGCAGAGTATATTTCTTCTTAGATCACATCCTCTACTATATTTAGCTTTAAGAATTTTGCTCCACATATTTTCCACTCCCACACATAATTTAAAACCCAACTTAAAGAGGCATGCATCATTCATAGAGGATAAATCTCTGAACCCTAACCCCCCATGTCTCTTAGGTTAATAGATTATATTCTAGAAAATGGCATGATTCATTCTAACATCAACATCATGACCCTAAAGAAAAGTACATTGCATTTTTTTCCATCTTTAAACAAACATTTTTCAGGATTTTTTCCATTTGAATCACATAAGTTGGAAGATTTGAGATAATTGAAGAGATTAAAGTAGCTCTTCCAGCCATGGATAGACAATTTCTTTTCCAACCTTCTAACCTTTTTGAGATATTAACCAAAATAGAGTCAAAATTATGCCTAACACATCCACCACTCCTCAAATTCACACCCAGGTACTTACCAATATTGTAAGTCCTAGAGTATTCACAATTTTTTAAAATACCATTACCAGTAGTTTCATCCATATTTCTGGAGAAAAATATGTGAGTTTTCACATCACTTACTTTTCCAGCAAAAATAGCACAAAACAAATCAAGGAACTACTTAATACAATTGATTTAGGCTATAAAGGTCTTAGTAAATAATAAAATACCATTCACAAAGAGAATATGTTGAAGACCATTGTGACCCACTCTAAAAACTTTTCAAGAACCATTATCAACTTTATCATAAATAATATGAGATAGAGCATCCATATAAAGAACAAAGAGATATGGTGATAAAGGATCACTTTAGCAAATACCTTTTTAGGGGTAGAATGTTTCACTCTAACTGCTATTCCATAACACCTTCATAAAAGCAGATGAGATACAATCCAAATTAGATTTGGATGGAGGGCAATATTTTTCAAAATTGATTTGATAAAGTTCCATTTAAGATGATCATAAGCTTTTTCAAGATAAACGTTAATCATTATAAAATCACTTCGGCCTTTGACTAACTCTATAGAATGCAATACCTCATTCGCGATTAAGATATTTTTAGGGATATATCTTCCAAGGACAGAGCTTGATTGGAATGGAGAAATGAGATAAGACAGAAAGGGCTTGATTCTGTTAGCCAGCATTTTTTAAACACATTGATAACTCACATTAGATAGGCTGAAATTGAGAGGCAAATTCCAGCTTGTCCACTTTCGTGATAAGTGATAAGTAGAAAATGTACCTATAAAAATACTTGATTTTACCTCTTAATTAGTCATTAACTTGTGGTTTTTATCTAACTT